>CM052272.1:898154-1159295 GCA_028455795.1 Lasioglossum marginatum
TTCGAAAAAAAGAGGCTTCCGATCTAATCCGTCTTCCCAACGAATCGGTCCTTTCCAATCCTTCTTTCGGTTACGAAATTTCGATGCTTGGAACGTAAAGTATGTTTGATGGATTCTTCAGACGCAGTCTCAGTATAGATCAAATTAATCTTCAGACATTCCTTCGATTTATTCGATCGATTCAGTAACGTCCTTTGCATAGAGGCATTTGAGACGTTTAATAACAGTGTAGGGTTGATCAAACACAGCTTCAAACGTTCGAAAACTAGGGACTTCAGTTTCTAGGATTAATCGTTCCTTTCACACCGAAGCTATTCAATTGATTTGTTAATTTTAATCGCGTGTAGACACGAACATGCAATATCAATTCAGGATTGATAAAACAGTTGGATTGATAGTAGTTGGGCACAAGATTAAATAAAAATTGAATCAATTGAAAGGTTGAATTGATTGAGGGGTGAAATAAGAATGAAATAAGAAGAATAAATAGTGAAATTAATTGTTTGATATACAAGGCGCACATTAAGTTGCTAAAATGGATGGATGGTTGATGAATGCAGCGAAGAATCGCTGGAAGGACATGCTAGAAATGCAAACTGTGCTTCCAAAGATAATTTCAGAATGATGGAAGAAGATCTAAGAGCCGCTTTCTTTATTTTCTCATCGTGCATACTAAGCGCCGAGTATCTTTGCGATTTCCGCCGGATATCATAGAGTATGTTACGTCTTTCCCGGTAGTCATGGCGACCGGTCAATGCACCGTATGACTTCATGTCGCGAAAAGCACGGTAGATAATACTGCGAAGGGAGCGCGCCCTTATTTCTCCGTTCTCTAGCCACCGGTCAATTCGCGCGTCAATTTCTTATGAGTCTCGTTCGGCTGACAACACTCGCCGATGATGGCCTATGCGCCGTCACCTGACGCTATGTATTCTACCATACAGCGGCGCATCGAAGACCAAACGCACCCCTCGCTACTTGCAGTCGCAATCCTCGCTTATTTTATATTTCCTCCGTTGACGTCAGCGAATCGCTGCGCATCCTAACCTGGCATTTTAATAGCAATTTGTCAGAAATCAATGCGATTGGCAGTTTGTCAACAATCTTTTCTTTAAAGTCCACCGAGCAGCATCTTTAAGAAAGCAACGCCTGAGAAGACAGGCTGCCACTAAGCCATTTTCAAAGTTTCCATAACAAAACAATTACTACAAGTTCTACAACATATGTAGTTTCAAATAAGATGCTCGTTTAAGAAAATGGTTCATCAATTTCTCCAGATAAAATTCCTAAACAAGCACACAACTTCAAATTGTCAACCATACTCAACCCTTGTAAACACCTTCTTCGAAAACAAGCTGCTACTCAGCCATTTCGAAAGATTTCTCAATAAAAAAATTGCTGCATCTTGCACAATATATGTACCTTCAAGCAAGACGTGTATTGAAAACAAAGCTCCCCCAGTTCTTCTAAGAAAAATTCAAGAAGAATCACATGTTTCCGGATTGTCAACTAAACGCAACCCCTCGAGAAGTCTTTAGTTAAGAATCATAAAACGTTAAACAATAATGAGACAGCCAGAAGCAGGTGAAGCAATATGACCAATAGAAGAACCAAACAGTTGTTGTAATCTCGGATCAATCCCACTAGCAAAAGGACCGCAAAATGGCGAGAAGAAAACACGGGTGCAGGGGGTGGTGAACGAGCCGGTGGGAGTGTTCAGCCCTCGTCGGGGATAACAATATTAAATCCCACTCCTTTTTTTCAATGAATCGAGCCATCAAGTAAGGGGGCAAGTATCCACGGGAAACCGACGGGGTACTTCGACCTCGCGACCCAGTTTCCGCTCCCGTGACGTCATACACGACGTCATTGCCCGGGCGAAACTAGGTCGGGCGGACCCAGCCGGGCCGCTTGAAGACGCTTTCGAAAGTTTATTGAGAAATTCCCTGGTCGGGCTCGAACCTATTCACGCTACCAGCTCCCTCCCATCTCGTTTACCCCCTCACACGCTTTCGGACTTTCCCGTCGAGATAACGGGACACGATCCCGATGATCCAAGCCGATAAGATCGGAATAGAGTCTCCTAGATTACACCGTGGTCGCGGACGCTCGTCATTGACCTACCCCAAGGATCCCGAAATTCGCACCCTGGGGTTGGACAATCTTTCCCGATCGTCCCTGCCACCCTTATCTTCCGAGGTCACTGTCGTGCACCTTCCGGTTCAGACGAATTTTTATCTTACTTCGCCTGTTGTTCATGTTTCATTTTGTGGTAAATATTGATAAAAGGAGACCCAGTTCCTATGACCTTCATCTTCACATGTGTTGTCAAGGTCAACATTCCGAACAACATTTCCCTATACATGTACCTGTCGCTCGGTCTTAGTTTCGGAGATAATTGTACAAAATTTTCGTTTTTAGATTACAAGTACACTTGTACAAGCTCCTCCTACAAGCTGTCACTGAACGACAATTAAAATGTACAGAATCATATACAGGGTCCCAAAGAGAAGGTATAGTCCAAGTTGGTTGGTCGTTAAGTAGGGTAACGTGTATTGTAATGTGTATTGTTATGTGTATTGTAACGGTCCAGATCTAATCCAGAACTAAGCAAACCTAACCCAAACCTAATTCAGACCTAAAACGCGAAACATAAAAAGATGTGGCGAGGGATCCAGAAAAATTTTATAAAACGGATTATTTTGATTAAACTGTAAGAGTTTCAAATATCAGGAAATGTCGAGATCGCAACGAATGGAATTTCGAAACGTGTCCGGGCTATTTTGAAAGACGGAAGTCTGCCCTTCCCGGGAGGTAGCATTCGAAACGCCTGGATAGTTGGGATCACATCGAATAACCTTGACGTATGAACGCAGGAGCTGCGCGGGTAGGCTGCATGTGGGGGTCACTTAAATAATAATAAAATTAGTTTCATCTGTCGAGGCATCGGAGTTTTTGGAGAATTGGGTTGTTTAGTGGTAAAATTCGAGCGGCACCCAAAAATTTGTATAAAATTCCTGAAAGAATGGCTTGATCGATCATCATCTACGCACCCTCATAAGGGGAACGAATAATCGGGACAGCACGCAGCAAAATGGCCGATAGTCTTCCTGCCGCGCGAGGTCCTCGGAATCCGCGAACAGTGCATAAGTCCATTCAGTTTTTCAGCAATTTGAATATTCACCGTTCCACGGGGGTGATAAATTTTCATCGCTCGGAGGCGGAAGCTCGAAGAAGGAACGCTCTCGAATGAATGATTAACAAGTCCAAGGTGGGAAGGGGTTGCGGAAGCATAAGTGTCCCGGCGATATTCCACGCTGTGTTGAGGCGCATTCGCTTAGCCTGGAAAACAGTCGTACAATTCGCCGTGGTCCCCAACAATTAAACGAGACATCGGTGCTTGACGTGGTTCGACGAGGACGAGGTTTTCGAAAAAGTCAAGAAATGCGTCGGGAACATGAAAGCCGAACGAACGGTTGGCAAATCTCATGAATGGCCGCGTAATGTGAATGAAGCTCCAGTGACCCAGTTTCGTTGACCGCCCCCTGCATCCCCCGGCTGTTCCTCCACCCTTCGACCAACCCTCTTCTTCCTCGTCCTCCTGCACCCCCTCGATTTCCCACCACTGCATCCGCGTGGGCGTTACGTCAGGGACAGGTTATCGACTGCACCGCCGAGAATATTAATTCGCGGCATCGATTGAAAATTCGAGCGATAACGCGAACGCTGCTGGGACCGGGCCGACATCATCACCGGGGACCTGGAAGACGTGCTGCAACCCCTTTGGCCATGTTTTTGGGGATCCGGGAGCGTTCGTCATCAGCCTCCCGGGTCCATTCAGGTACCTAGTTACTAATTACAATGTTCGCGGTGTTGGAAAGGCAACTTTGCTTTTTATTAACTTTTTGGCGAGTTTCTGGGGTAGTTAGTGTAAACAGTATAAAATTATTTATGTCGTCGGTTTGATGTTTCTGATCACCTGAACCCATTCTAAAGTCTTCTAGGTCCATTCCGATCTCTGGTTGATAATTGCTGCGGTGGGAGGCAGCTTTTCTTTTTTGTTATTCATACTTTGTTATATAGTACAAGATGATCAATTTTAGCCAGAATAATGCACACCGTCGCGAAAAATTAGAAAAATGGGTAAGTAAAACTTAAGACAGTAAGGGGTGAAAAGACTGTAAACTCCTTTTTTAATGAAGTACAATTATGCAAGATCTTCCAGTACGTAGTACAAACAAATTTTTGATGTCTGGGTCCAAACAGACTTGTCATTGCAGATCATGGACTGTTAGGTATAATCAACATCTGCAATGCCTCGAAATTTGAGGTAGATTTGGAAATATGAAAGTGAATTGCGGTGAGCGCATTATAAAATTCAAATGAGCGTCTAGCAGGTTTGGAAATTTGAAAGTGGATCATGGTGAGCGCATTATGAAATTCAAACGAACGTTGAGAGGATATAGTGTCCGCGAGCACAGAAAAAATCTTGGAGAAATAACTTTCACGAATCGTAATCTATCAATGGTAGAGGTGACAAGTGGACGCAGACTGCAGAGAATGTAAAGCCGTGGTACGAAAGTTGGCGTGATAGTGCATCGATAGAAACGATCGTTGTGTGCATTATTAATAATCAATAGAATAGATAATAATCAATAGAAACGCAACGATAATTCATCTGAACTTGAAAGATTGAACGCGTGTGTTGTCCTGCTATTGTGTGAAACGCACTTTCGAAATACTTATTGGCTTGATACTTGATCAAGTTGAAATCAAAAGAAGAGGAAAGTAATCCTGAATACGTCCGATTTTTTTAATAATTAATGTGATTTCAATGTCTCGTAAAATTTCGATTGGATTTTTGCAATTTTTCATTTTCTAAGCGAGTAGAAAAATAGAAAATTGACGAGACTTCAGAGAGTTTGCTATAAAAACAGTGTTATTTGAGGATAGGCGTAATTTTCGGCCGCGTTATACGAATTTTCGTGTAATTCAAGTACCGTGTTATTCGAGGGTTGCCTGTATTTAACCGCCGTGCACTGTACGGATCAATTTGACCCAAACGCAGGCCTCCGCTTTCAATTATGTTTCTTGTTACAGACACATATAAATTACTGTAGTGGCAGTTTGTACACAGAATTAGAGTTACATTGCAAAAATCACTTAAATGATACACTATGGTTAACCGTGTAGCGTATATCTTCTGGTCAAAGACACTTAACAAAAATTTTAAATAAAATTTTCTAAATACGTATTACACATAATTTTTGTTAAAATGAAACAAAATCTACAGTCTCTGTTACAAAAACATAAAGCTCACCTTCGGATGCCTCAGCTCACAGAGGCAAAGACAGGGGGTTGGCGAAGAGGCAGAAAAGGCTGAGGATAAAACTTCTCGAAGCAGAAGGATCGAGCGATCGATGCGCGATCAAAAGCGTGAATAAAATTCGGCGTGGTGGTAGAAAAAGAAGCAGGCAAGTATCAGGGTGATACGATCTGCCTAATGAAAGTGAGGGGCTCGAGCCGAGACACGGGACCAATTAAAAATCACACCGGCCTGGCTCCAATCCGCGACCTAAAATCTGACCTAAAAAAAACGAGCCCCGGAGGCCGCGGGCTTGCGAAAAGGAAGAGAGCCGCAGAGAGAACCAGAGCCGCATCCGTAGAGCCGGAGGATCCAGTTTTGCGAAGGACGAAAACTTGGAGCTCTCGGCATTTCGTCGGGCACCGGTGAAGCTGATGGCGTCGGTCTGGGAGAGGGGACGGACGGGGTCAGGCGCTCGAATGACGTCAGGGGACGACACAGGGCGTCGAACCCTCGTTGGCAAGCGAGCGAAGGGGTGCATCGACCTGAAACCCCCAGTAGCCTGCTGCCTGGATAGATCTCTCTGTCCTACTCGCTCTCGAGAGCACGCCTCCCAGCATCCCCAGAACCAGGAAGGGGAACAGGGTTGCTGAGACGCAGGACACCCGACCACTTCGTCAATCGGCGCTAATTATTTAGAATATTTGCGAAATTTCAGATAGGCTTTAGAGAGCGAGAGAGAGAGAGAGTGGGCTCTGTACTGGTCTCTTGAGGTCCCTGAAAATCCCTGATAATCCCTGGGGCTTCCTGAACGACCCTGATGGTCCCTGAAAATCCCTAGAGGTCCCTGTAGATCCCTTGGAGGTTCTTCGAGGTCTCTGAAGGTTCTCGGTGTCTGGTCCTGGATATAAGGCCCATTTCTCTGATTTGCCTGGGCCTGTTGATTTTTAATCTCATTGTGGGCGAAAGTTCCCTGTGTTTCATTTCAAAAATTGTTTATGTCATAAATGAGAAGTACAAATGCAAAACAGTAGAACTCCTAAAGAATTAAAAAACACTGTTGTATTATTTTCATGTGATTAACATCATTAACAAGGGAAAGTGAATGTCTATATGACTTCTGTATCTTGCAAATAAAGCAAGGAATTTTTATATTGCATAAAAGTCCGCAGTCTAGACGCCACTAATGAATATAATGTATATCAGTTGTGAACTATTGATGAACAATGTTAATGTTGTGAGCTAATGTTGTAAGTTTGATGTAGTACCAGAAAGAGTGGACTTCGCATACTAGCTATTATTATTGAGAAAATTGATAAAACGGTATACATTGATTTTTTGAAGATCTTTCCAGCTTTTATTTAGCAAAACTCAAAAGATGATTAATAGTTTTGGACCATCAACCGGCTCACTTCATTACAGCCACAAGCATTTTCATATTTTGATTAGAAATTTCCTTTTGTGTCTAGAAAAACAGTTCTTTTGTTAGAGCAGAATTGAAAGGAAAAAGATTTGATTTCAGAGGCTTCCTCCTACAGGCCTCAGAGGCATAGCTCCGAGGCATTCCAGCTTGAAATGTTGATGAGTAGCATTGTCCCCAGGTGTGAGGAACGTTGCCCAAAAGATTGGTCACCGAAAAGAAACGTCGGTTTATCCCACCAATTTCAGTTCTCGGTCTGCAAAAACCCTTGAATGTCGGATCTAAAAAATTGTTCAACTCTTTCAGTGAACAATCAACAATATACAAAGTACATATAAAATCTTCAGGCGATGCAATGTTACTAAAAGATTTGGTTTTCTTTTAAAAAGGAAGGGGAATCAAGAATCTCTCAATCAAATATTTTCCATAATATACAATCATAGTATGTAAGCATACAATTCGAGAATATGAATTATTTGTACAAGGTCTTTCATTTAGTTCGTTAATTCATTAATCGTTTATTTTAAGTAGTCCTAATTTGCTTAGTTTAAATTTATTTCTGGAAGAGTATTTCACCTTAAGAGAAGACTACTTGCAAGAGGATCCCATCTAAGCATGCGTAACATTACGAATAAAACAATTAAAAACAAAGAATCTCCGAACAGTTTGAACACACTTAGCATTCGATCGAGCTTCGTATTTTGTTGAATGGTTACGGTGATCCGGAGGGAGCTACTTTGAAAAGATAGGTCAAACTTCCGCAGCAGGAAGAGCCACTGTATGCACAGTGCAGGTCCAGGTGAGTGTTGAAGACTGGAATAAAGGACTCCAGAAGTGTATAGTATCTGAACAAGGCTACTTTGAAGAGGACCCCATCTAAACATGCGTTAAGTGAAGAATAAAATAGTTACAAACAAGGATTCTCCGAACACAGCTTGAACACAGATTTGACTAGACCTGGTATTTTGCTGGATGATCGCGAATGATGCGGGGACAGCTACGTCGAAGAGATACGTCAGACTCTCTCGCAGCAGGAAGGGTCACCGCACAGAGTGCAGCAGGGGAGAAAACTGGGTGAATGAGGTTGCAAGAGACGAGCATCAGCTCGGCGGGGATGGGTGGTGGATAGGGGGGTGGATGGCTGGTGGTGGTGCTGGTTTTGTCGCGCCGCCGCCACCGTGGCTGCTTCTCCGGCGAGTTATTTTTGGAATGGTCGAATTAGGCATTCAGGACAAGCATCGGGCTAGGTGTGTGTACGCTCCGCGAGGTTCTGTTCCGCTCTCTGGCCACGGGACGGGACGGGGTGTTCTCTCGCGTAAGAAACGTCCGATTGAATCACGATACCCGGTCGATACGACCTTAATCTTTATTCGGTGACGAAGAGTTAAAAGCGGATGACTACAAGGTAACCGGTTATCGATTGGAAAATATTTAGGAAGGTCGCCGGCGTCACTGACCTTCATCCCCCGAAGGGGAATCCTCCGTACGAAAATGGATGGCTACGATGACGGTCTGCTCTCTGTATTTTCTCCACGCCGCTAATTTCGAGCCGCGCTAATTTATTCCGATCCAGATAGGCGACCTACCACAACCGACGACGGGATCTACGTGCACGAGCACCGTCGTTCAGACAACCTCTTCAGCACCGAATCATCCCACCAACGCCGGCCAAGCAGCCCTAATCCCTTTCGTCGAGAAAAAGGAAGGGACACATACCTACACAGACCGATCCCGCACGCCTAAATGAGCGTTCAGATAAACAGAGTTGTCTTCGAGTCTTGAAGAAATTCTGTCCCAACTTATAGGCTTTGTTTAGGCAAATACAGCAGAGCCTCTTACATCCTTTAATGTTTCTCTTCATAATTAGATTCATTTGAATTTTATACATGGCAATTGTATTTTACAGATTTTTCAGAATTGAATATACATACAGAGCTAATAATTTCAGTTTGAGCGTGAATAACTACGCTCCATCCAAACTGAAATTATTAGCTCTGTATGTATATTCAATACTATTCTATAGTTATGGGTCACAATGGACATAACTCCCGCAGAATTTTTATTTTGCATAAAGATCCGCAGTGCAGTCATAAACATACGACTAGACTGCGGATTTTTATGCAAGATCGAAATTGGCTAACGAGTTGAAAATAGTACGACAGTATTTCTAAATTCTTTAAATATTTCCACTGTTTTATGTTCTCGCTATTTATTTTTGTCATAAATACGTTATCTCCGCAGTCTCTACACATGACGTCTCCAAAACATCAAAACTTTGTACATCGTAAGGTTAACAACACTACAAACATTTTTCTTTCTCAAAATCCATAATGGTCACAGAAATAAACTGATTCAAATTATACTGTTCTCCCGAACAGTCAACGGAAAATCATATTTTATCAGGACCCTTCATTAAACAATAGTCTCCGCCACGTTTCTCTGCTGTTTCAATTCCGCGCCGTACAGATTCGGGATTCAAGAATCCCTTGCATACTCTTGGCATCCCTCTTCCAAGCAGTTTCCCCGCAAGCTAGAGAGAGCGAGAGAGTATTAGCTTTGAAAATGGGGTTCGGGGGTGCGAGAGGCAGCGACACGGGGGCAAGAAGGGGTTGCGCGAGAGGGGTGTTCGATGGGCCACGTGGTGCGGCGTGCGCGGGACAATCAATGCAGTGACGTCACTGTCCGTCGGACCAATCCCGTAGCAGCTCCATTCAAACCTGGCAGCCTCGGCCTCCGAGTGGAAACTCGTCGCCGAGTTCCATCGGACTTTAGCCCGACTGCAGTTCGGCCTCGATCACTGAGACGCGCGAATTCGAGGCTGGACCCGCTCCCCAGCACTTCTTCCTCTATGCGACAGTTTCGTCGATTCCTCACTGAAAACGTCCGAGTTTCTCACGGGTCCGGTCACGAACATTTTATCAATCGTCTCCGGGATGCGGTCGAGCTAAAACGCCGCGCAGAATTCTTTCTCATTTCAATCTGTCATTCGAAAGGTTTCCCGCGATACAAACATCGGTGAAACACAAGAAGACTCTACCAGAGGAAGCGTAGAGGTCCATCGGATGGATTTAACGGGACGAAGTGCTGTTCCAAAAGTCTGTTCAGAGTGGGAGTAACGGGACTCAGCGAGACGCTGCAACGCTTCATCCCCTGTAAGTAGCTAGCATTACCGTCCCGAGGGTAGTTCTTTCATTCCCGACAAGGAAATAGTCGTAGATAGTGGGTCTAGTGAGTTTCCGGAGTCTTTTGGTGTTCTTCAATGTTTTTTGGGGTTCAGGTGATAGATCAGATTTCGCTCACAGTCATTTTTAAGCATTCAAGTTTTGTCTATGTGTAGCATTGAATTCTTTCTAACAATTGATTCTCGTAAATTCAATCGTCAATAATTCCTAATCACTGCAGCTTGTTGTTACTTAATTGGCATATGCAGAGTTCATACTGAGCTAGACTAGGCATTTCGGTAGACGGGTTAAAACGATTTATATGCACAGACAGCTAGAAGGAAGTTATCCTCATTTCCCTTATTAATTAAATATTCACCGAGTTTGTTGACTGTCTTGTAACATAATGAAGGAGTACCAAAGAAGCTTCGTTCTGGGACATAGGGCTAGCTCCCACATTTTTGTACCACATCTGTGCTAACTTACGAGCTCCCAACGCTAAATACTCGCTAGTACCAGATTAGGAAAAGTAGTTCAGTCATAAGAAAAGGTCATCAAGCTTGTCAGATTCTGCGGCAAGATTTCGTGCACACAGCGAACGAGCACGTGGTGCGGGCGAACCCAAACACACGCCCACGCAAAATTCCCGATAGACAGGCCGTCGGCTAGAGAAAATCGCGCGCGGTTTTCACTTTCACCGAAGCCACGAAACAACTTTTTCCCTCCGTTCTATCCTCATGGAGGAATAAAAGGATAAATATGTATATATATTAGTTGTTCCTCTCTCTCTTTTCTTGTTCAACGGGCACTTTTTAACGAACCCAGGAAAATCTAAAGGTCATTTTCGCCGGTAAACACGTTCTCTCTCCCCCCGGAACTTTTCCACAACGAGGGTCGGCCGCCGCCTGAAATGTTTTCAGTTTCGTCGGTCGATTAACCAGTTAACTTTGAATGCCCCGTGAAAAATTCAACGAGCCCGCAAGCGTGACGCGTCTCTCTGCCAGCCACACCGTCATTGTCCCAGTTTTCTCTCGGGCGCATTCGATTCAGCGAACCTCTCACCGCTCGACGTTTTCATACCGCGAACGTAAACTAACCCGAGATTTCCATAGCCGACAGTAACCGAACGATTTTACATCCCCGTAAAATTAGCAGTTAATGGGAAAGGTCGCCAAGACCTGGTGAGATTCTTGGTTCACCTTTCACTTGTCTATTATTGCATCATGCGTTCTTTGGTGAGGTGGTTGTGTTTCAGCATTCTTCTCGAAATAATACGATCAATTTCAATCGTTCACCTGGTTGCATTAAACGACTTTTCTCAGATCACCTAACATCAGGGAATAATTATGTAAATGGCACTGGGTGTGAAATTTTATTCGCACCGATTTTATGAGACAACAATTTTAGATGTTGTAGGGAGACCTTTTTCAGATCACCTAGCATCAGGGATTAATTATTTAAATGGCACTTGGCGTGAAATTTTATTGGCACAGATTTTATGGATCAAAAAGTTTAGATTTTGTAAGACCTTCCTCAGGTCACCTAGCAGCAAAAAATAATTAGTCTACTTAAATGGCAATTTGGTACTTCGTCGACAAGAAAGGTAACCATATCATCATCGAGAATAGTAGTACCAGGTACCACTTTACAACCAACAGGTTCAAGTTGCATAAATACGACCGCAACTCCTGTTTGCCATTAATGCAATTCTCTGACAAAACTTATGGGGTGCTAGATCCATCCCAAACGAACAATCAAATCTTAACCTTCCTCAACAAAGACCTCGCTCCATCAGAAACATCTCCAAACAGTGCAAAAGGTAGCACAGAGCTCCAGCTGTGGATAGGCTGAAACGAGGGCGACCAGGGCCCAGGTCCTCGATGACGCTGTTTCAGGTCCTCGATGACGCTGTTTCAGGTCCTCCCCGTCGAGGGTTGGCAGGCAATTTTCACAGCGGCCGTTTAGCCTCGTTTATTCGATCAAAATATGGCGCGCTACTTATCCTCGTCATCCTGCGCCTTCCAACAACCCCCTTTGTCCCTCAACAATCCTGTGCCCCGACCCTCCTGTATCCCTCTTTTCCTTGGAATGCACGTCACCTCGGGGGAGGTGATGACGTCGGTCGGATGCGGCGCCGGGATTGGCCGCCGGCTCGCTGACGTCATAGGGGCTGACTCTCCACATGCGCTCGCACCCCCTCTACCCCCGGGCTCTCTTCTCGCGCTGGCTGCAATAGGCATCGAGAAATGGTGCATGACAGTTCAAAGCCCCAGTTTCCCAAGGCTGCGCGAGCCGAGAGGTCGCCGTACGTTTCACCTTCTTCGCTGTCCCGTTGCTTCATCTCTCTCCCTCTCTCTTTCTCGTCAAACCCTCTCTCTCGCTTTTTCTCCTTAATCTCGCCTCTCGGACATAACTCAGCATCCTGAAAATTGTCCCCGGCGGAAGAGTATATTAATCGCTCTCCGAACGAATTCCATTGGACTAATTACACAGTTTAGCCTGCCTCCAGTTCTTTGGAACCGTTCCCATCTACCATCGATCTCCCCACTTAATCCTCATTCATGCTAGACTATTTACTCCCAGAAATTCAGGACGTCGAATCACTACGGAGTCGCAGGGATCTACAGATCCACAGAGTGACCAGTCGCGAGTGCGCGTTGAAGATCAGGTGCTAGGTTGCCTAGAGCGGATAGATATCGGCCGTGCGACATCCAGTTTTTCGAGCCGTTCCCATCCCCCAATAATCTCCCGACTTAATCCTGATAGGCGTGATAGGCGATTTCCCCCCAGTACTCATGCACGATTTGCTCCAGGTTCCGGAGGTCTGCAGATCCACAGAGTGAGCAATTACAAGTGTGCGTCCAAGATCCAATCTGACATCAGGTGCTAGGTCTTCTAGAGAGCGGATCCATCCTCCGATATCCTATACTTTGGAATCGTTTCCACCCCCCATCGATCTCTCCACTTCATCCTCATTCATGAAACACGATTTGCTCCCACAAATTCGGGACCTCGAATCGCGGCAAAGTTCCAGAGATCTACAGATCCCCAGAATGAGCAATCGCGAGTGCGCGTCTAAGATCCAGCCTGACATCAAATGCTAGGTCGCCTGGAGCAGGTAGATCCTCCTACATCCCGTTCTCTTGAATCATTCCCATCGTAACCCAGACCTAAACCATCCACCATCGATCTCCCGAGGTAATCCTCATTCATGCCAGACGATCTGCTCCCAGTATTCACGAACGATTTGCGCCAAATCTCAAAGATACACAGATCCACGAACAATCGGGAGTGCGCGTAGAAGATCCTGGGACCAGGTGCTAGCTCCTGGATCAGCCAACGCGAGAGTGGGATAGATGCTCGGTCGTGTGACATCCAGTTTCATAAATAAAGCCCCATTGAAGAGGAGCTCACAGGGGATGGAGTAGCATGACCCGGTGACCCAGATTTCCCATGACTTGCGTCATTCACAGTCTCTCCCCACCACACGCCACGGCAACGACACGCATTTGAAATAGAGAGAGAAAGAGAGAGAGAGAGAGAGAGAGAGAAAGAGAGAGAGAGAGAGAGAGAGAGAGAGAATGGAGAAGGAGTGAAAAAGGGACGCGGGACTCAGACGCCAATTGCTAGCGTGCGGGAGGACTCCGATCCATCCGGTAACCACTTTCGTCTTCTTTCAAGGACGCTGCGTGCGATCGGACTCATTGATAAACGTCGCCAGTGCGTAGATCCGTTGGTGTCCCAGTGTTGTTCGCTGTCTCAACAAAGAACAGCTTCCGTGTAGCTGATGTAGAACCTCTGCCGATCGCCAACAGGATTGATAACGTTGACTTCCAAGAGCTGAGACCAGGGCCGAAACCTATCTTCTTCGGGGATCGAAGTCGTTGCACTTCTGCCAAAACGTCTAAGCACCATGGTGTGCTGTTGCCTGGCAACCATCTTGGGTCAATGGAATACACGCGTTCTCGCGAGACTCTCTTTCTACAGTTAGTACCGCGCGTCGTCGAGAATCCTGAGCAGCCCGCCCTTGGCTTGTCTTCTGACCCGAATACCTATATATCAGGTGGCAAGCTATTTATAGAACAACCCCCGATGAACGACCCCGGTGACCGCGACGCGACCGACTCCTGCTCCCGAAAAGAATCGCTGCTTCTCGCGTTCTTCTCGATCGTGAGTAACACTGATCGTGATCGATTCAAGCCCCCCGTTCAATTATAACCCCCTAACTTCGTAGCGAGATTTTTAAACACTGAATGAGGGGTAATTTTGACGCGAACGGCTCGGGCCCCGCAAAAATAAAAAGAATTTCTGCTTCTGGCGTTCCGTTTAATCGTTAGAGAACAATTCTAAAGGTAACAACGCTACTCGCGGTCGATTTGAATTCCCCATTCATCTGTAATCTCTTTAGTGTGTAATTCCCTATGCGGACGACTTTTTGTAACATGGGAAAAGAGCTATTTAGCTCGGAACACGAAATCCTGTATCAGTCTTCAGTTCTGGGAAGAAGTAAAAATGTATACTGATTTTTGTCAGTAGGATAATTACATTGTTAATAGTTATACACGTAGGGAATAGGTCCATCAGAATTTAATTTTGGGGGAGGATTGTTCTCACCCCTCCAATTGCAATATCATAAAAATGAATTGTACAACTATAAATGCAACCACTTAATCCACTTCGAATAGCACCCTCACAATAGCTACATCTTCCACGTTAGCGATCTTAAAGCGAAAAGTCCGTCGGTGAAAAACAGTGACACCGCGGCGCAGGACGCGGAGGATTAAAGCGGCGCATTGCATCCGTCAGTTCCGTTAAATGACCTTTAGAATCCAGCTGCACGCCTCGGCTATCCGTATGAAGTCGGAAATTTCACGTTTGAGCGTGCCGCGTCGCTATTAATAATTCCCAGCGTCGAAAGGGCGATACTCAAGGAACGGTCGGTTCTGTTTGTGCCCGATTTCCCGCGAGCCAATAACGCGCCATAAATTTTTACGATTAAAGCGGAAAGATTGCTTTCCCAGGCTCGCGAGCGCGCGTTTTCCTCGGCCCAGTTTCCTCCGGACCCCTCGTCTCCTTGAAACGAGTTCACCGGCCTGCTACAGTTTATCTTTTTCCCACCCTTGACGTCACCGAACGTCGACGCAATCGACGCGTCATCGAACGGTTCGAAATAACAGACTACGATTTTTTTAGAAGCTGCATCGATTTCTCCGATCACTTTGCGTAGATTCTCCCCTGAGGCTCTAACGACACCTCGGAACCGAATGAACGAATGCTCGTTCATCCCCTAACTTCCTCAAAATTGGCACAATCTCTGAAAATGTTCGTCTTCATTTTTGTGACAGAAACCTCCGGTTTTATCGACCACTGTATTGGTAAATATTAATCTTTTTTAACGGAACTGCGCGAAGACATACTCTAAGGTATGTACTATGAAATGCCTCTAACGATATTTCGTAAAAAGATCGCTATCACTGAAAACAAAATTAGTTTAGTTCATTTTCTCGGTTTCCCATCGAAGGAAGACTTTATTTGACTCCAGGAGAATGGTTTTGAAAAAGTGTTGAAGTGTTTAGAGTTTGGAGCATCGTCAGCTGGAAATTCATAAAGGTAGTGCGATTGCAGAGTGCAGCAGGGGGTTGAAAGTCCATGAAAATAGGGAGAGAAACTGCAGTACCGAGCCAGGCCGATAAAACCGCGTGACCCAACGGTAACTGTTGTGCGAGGTTTGACGAGGTGGTTTTGATGGCTATCGGTAAAGCTGAGAACCTCAGTGAAAATAGCAAACTGTCGCGTTACTCGCGGAGCAAAGTGTTGGCAATCTGCTGAGAAACTTGTCTGACCGAGCGCAGAACTATTCTACTGCGAGCTGGTGCACTAACTCGAGTATGTGCGGTTGCGAATATTCCTGTGAATACATTATAGGTATTATAATGATTTTAATATAATATTTAGGAGATCCAGTAGCATATATTTTATATAAAAATATACATAATAATTTAGTCTTAGTCATATATTTATATAAAATTGAATAGCGGATGTTTTCTGAGCAATTACATTTTTTGGAAGATGTACACGATTTATGTTTAATCTAACGTTGTAATATAATATCACATTTTCATTATTGTAAAGAATACGAATTATATATATATATATACATATAATATAAAATATATATAATATATAAATAATATATATAATATATAAATAATATATATAATATATAAACAATATATATAATAAAAAATATATATATATACATATATAAATAATATAAGCAGTATATGATTCGTATTTAGTCTGAAGTCGCGAGTACTATAAAATTATGATGTAAAATATCATTCTTGAAGACTAAACAATTCTAGTAAAGAATGATATTGTTTCTTTTCCTAATTATAAAAATTGTATTTAGTAATAACCACTGATAGATGGCTAAACTGCAGATTTGTATGCAGAACAAAATTGGTTGGAAACAAGAAGCCTAATAGAAATTTAATTTCTTCTTTAAGACTGTCGGTAGAATGAGAATAATACAGTGCCAGTCTTGAATTCTTCTAATCTCCTCGCTGTTTAAAATTTCACTAACCCATTTTTGCCAGAAATGCATAATATCCGCAGTCTATAGATGACTATTTTTATACTACAAACGCCAAGAACATCGTCGAACGTTTGAACCCCTCGCAAAGCATAAAAAATGAAAAGCTGTCGATGCATGTCAGCAAAACTCATCATTCTTGAGGCTGTAAATGTTGACTTCGCATTTCGAAAGCGCGAGATTTTCAGAAATCGGACTATAGAATTAGTGTCCCTGTTGCGTACCAGATGGCAGGTCAAACTTTGAGAAACTGGCGAGTTGTTTTGGCAGACGTTTGTGCAGTGCCAGTGTTCCACGAAGGTTTGTTTACGATTTCAAGAGGAAACTGCTCGGCAATTAATTATCGGTATCCAACGAAATTGAAGAAGATCCTACAAAAACATGTGACAGGTTGAGTGCCGTCGGACAGCGTCGCGACGCCGCCGCCATCGAAGATCAACGGTGATTTTTGTACACGAACGATGTTTTGAAAAATCGGTTCTGGTACGTAGCACACCATTCAGATTAATTCTCTAAAACAGTTCAATCTACTAATAGATTCACTTTATTTATCTATACAATTAAACATAGACGTATTTTCATAACTATTCTAGGCTGAATAGTCTCGAATTATATTTAAATATTACTATCTTTGATCAAGTTTTCTCGAACAACTTCAAAAATGAAATTTATTTTGCTTTTGGAACAGTAAAGATTAACTCTTACTTTGCCGTCTGACTAAACACTGTCCTATACTACTAACAGTAGTAAATTTTCGGTAAACTTGTATCGTTCCAGTTTCTACTCAATCAATATGTTTGTACAGAAAAATTAGTACAAAATTTCACTCGTATTTCATTTATATCGGAAAAGAAACGTTTGAATGCATACTCTTTTTTCCAACAAATCGAGCTTTATACCTCAGCCATAAAACTAATTTCGCAATGAAGCTACGGCCATGTAAGAGAACAATTTTCGCGATGTGTTCGTCCCACTGATCAAGTTAGTTAAGATGCTGTATTGTCTAATTCGGACACGGCAAGAACCGTGTTCCAGTATTTCGAAGAGCTTGAAGTCGTAAAAACGAAGAACAGAATCTCGTTAGAGCCCAAAAAACTCTTCGCTGGCTGAAGAACTCACATTTTTCTACGCCAATGAGATTGGCAAGGCTTCGCGTGGGGTGGATGAGATTAATCCCGTTTACCTCAAGCAGATTTAAGGCTTCTTATGCAACTTCACGCGCGTACATACGTGTCCGAGTGTCCGTACCTTTCTATACGGAGCGGCCTCTCTCCACCGAAAAAATATATTTCTTTTAATCCCATCAGTGGGAGTCGTTGCAACTAACGTGGTTAAATATTGCCACGATAATTAGAACATCGGGATCAACCGTGGCTTTCCTTGTAACTGCACGACGTCGTTAAATGCTTGTCTTTTAGCCTTCATTTTCATGTCCAAATCGCGAAACAAAACAATATTATCTGTACTGTATCTTAATGTATTAATTTTAACACTTTAATCGCCATGTCATTCATGTATCAGTGTCATAATTTTTAAATCGAACTAGGAAATCAATTTTTAGTGTAATGTACCAAATTTATTGAAGTTGTTGTGCTGTAATTAGACTGCGGATTGCATGCATTTGTGACAAACATAAGCAGATGAAATATACAACCGTGGAAACATTAGAAAAATTTAAGGATATCCTTACATCACTGTCAGTTAGTAAAATTATTAATACATGCTACAAAGTTTTATGTAGTTCTGGTAACTTGCAATTGATGCAAACAATTGTTATTTAGCTTGAAGATCCACAGTCTAGCTATAATAAACTTGTCTTTCCTATTTTTATATTGTTAAAGAAATTGTTCTCATTTCGTATGACTTTTATGGGCACTGTTGAGCCAGTCAGCGTGTATGTTAACTTCTTAAACTGTCAACTGGATGATTTGTTCACTACAAACACGGTCATTAAAAATGTAAAAAGAAACATAGAAGGAATAATAATCAACTTTGAAATGAATTTTCGAAACAAAAAAAATCAATCTTGCTTAGCAATAGAAACATTACAGAATCAGCTGAATATTTGAATAGTTCCATCGACATAGATTAACCTAATTGAAACAGCTAATTAAAATAAAACTAAATTTAATAGTTAATCAATAAATTGCATTTCAAGCGAGTTACTTGATTCTTGAACAAAAATGAAAGTCTTGTGCTACAAGATTGGAAAAAATATCTCCTGTCCAGCCAGCAGAAAAAAGTGCAAGATAGTTGTAACGTAGTTGAAAAATTTGTTAAAGCGAGCCTTCTTCAAGGGCCTCGGTTTGAAATCCTAACTTGTGTCCACCCTTCTGACACGTAACACCAATCTGACACTGCGGCGGTCGGTTGCCCGCTGGCACTGTATCACATAACAAATTCTTTGCACAATGGCGTCAATAGCATTATTTTCCCATAGACACGATGCTCTACAAGAACTATTCGTTATCGTTCAACGAAGAAAATTTGGACTTCATCGTTCGCAGACACGAAGAGACATTCTCTGAGGAATACGGATGTAACATAGGAAAGCCGTCTTATGTTTCTGTCTTATTTCATTATAAAATTGCGATATGAAATATGACATAAACTTAAGGTGGGTACCTATATGATCGACGAGTTCATCTGCTGAGAAATGAAGATCGTCAAGGAAGATCGAAGAAAGATTGTCTTCGGGAGAAGAAAAGGAAGAGGAGGATGATGTACCGAGAACCTGAGGAACGATTTTGTGAGTGTTGAAATGGGATCAGAAAATGTCCACAATGATTGCTTCTTTAATCAGCATGATGCGATTTATGTTTATTTCAATTGATTGAATTGCATGGACAATATTATTGACATCTTTAGGCATGTTGCTTAGCGTTTCTGCAAAATTGATGGTAAATGCAGCTATGACAATGGTGAATTTCATTTAATTCGAAAATAAAAGGTAGTTGTTAAAAAAGTATTCGACACAAATATTGTTTCATCGATCATCATACTCATCGAAGAGGTGAAATCATATGTAAGGATTAATTTGTCCCTCAATGTTGTTGTATAACAGGGGTTCTTAAACTTATGTAGTCCGAGGCTCCCCACTTGAACAACATTTCTTTTGCGGACGTCGTTCTTGAGACTTAATTTCTGCTCAAATCTCAAGCTCAATAATCTCATAGGCACTACATTATAATAAAAGTTAATGTCAAAATTGTTTCGCGGACCACAGTTTAAGAACCTATGTTGTATAAAATCGCATGCTAAGAACCATTTCTTGAAAACCAAAATACAAATAGGCCAATTCAAGGGGGAACATATTCAAACGACCCAATCTGATTCTAATGGCATTCAACTGAGGGGTAGTTTCTAGAAGAATATTCTGTACCTACATTTTTCTATCGTTCAACATCCACATTGAAGGGTTGAAGAGAAAAGGGTTAAACCAGACAGGGAAAAATTGCGAAAGACTGTGTAGCTGATGGAAAGAAGTGATTCTCGACGAGGTCGTCGGGAAACGGGACAGTCACAGTGGAGGAGTCGCAGGTTGGGCCAGGCAAGGCAGACGTGAAGCCTGAGGATCCAGGGGGTGCTAAGCCCTGAATCCTGAAAAGTGTTCAGAGCTTACTCGGCTAGTGTTACCCCCCGCCGTCGCCGTCCTCTTTCTCGTATCGCAGCGTTACCTCCTCGAGGCAGCGGAAACACAGTCGGCAGGGGCGTAAAAGTTGGCTCGATGGCTCCTCATCTTCATCCGCTTCTCGCATTCCACCCTTATAACGCGGGCTGAGCTCCTTCGACGGCGAAACTGCCCTCTTCGAAGTTTCAAATTTTAACAGAGGGTCGGAGGCCCGGGAATACCGCCAATCGATTCTTAATCGGCAAACGATGATTCCTTCGGCCTTAACATTTTCCTCTTCACTCATCGCATAACTCATTCCTGAACTATTGGGTTGGCAAGAAAGTAATTTCGGTATTTTAAGGTGCATAAAAACCAATTTTTTTTGTTCGATGATCTTTTGCCATCTTTCTGGTAACTTCACAATTATGCGCTTATAAATCTTCTGGTCCTCATCGGTCAAAAACTGATCCAAGTGCGATTTCAGGTCATCATCATTAGTGAAAGTTTATTAATAACGCTTAGTAACGCTTTATAATTTCCACCCTGTATGTAATAAAAACATTTTCGATCGGACAGCTAATAACAGATTCGTGATTCATCCTGTATATACATTTATCTAGATTGTACGTAAGAAGAATTGATTTTTTAGCAAGATGCATTGAATTCTTCATGAACCTCGATCTTTAAAGATCTGTTCAGACTGACCCATTGGACACATGTATTTATCTAGATTGTACGTAAAATATTAAGCCTAATATGAACTCGTTACGAAAGAATGTTAGAACAACAGACAACAGAAATCATCACGTAACAATATTCAAGATGAATTATTTGGCAAGCATGCAAACAGTGAGTCACAGTATCTCGTGTCCTTTATCACGTGACCTCTATCGTGGGAAGCCGCAAAAGTTGCCAATAGTCTGCGCTGATAATATCCCCGTTAATTTTACTCCACATCCATGACCACGTCAATTCCGATCGATCATCCTAGCCTCGGGCGATCATCGCAATCGATTCCCGATTTTTTCGTCGCAGGGAATGCCCGGAGTATTTTCGAAAGTGCGAACGAGTATGTAATTCGAATTCGGAATCATCGAGGCGAGGTTTGTTGGGAATTGAGGCTAGAGTATTTGGTGTGATAACTCGGAAGAATGAAAATTAGGTCGTCCTAATGCCGGATCCGACTATTTAACGAACGGGGCACCCGCATCGCGTCGGTATGTATGTGGGATACGTTTTAAGGATTCACCTCTTCACAATATCATTAAACACTACCACTAACAACGGTGCCGCTGGCAGACGGCAATAGCAGGTCACAGGGTGACGTCAAGTTATATAATGAAATGGCCTTTACGTAATCCAGGATATGATGATGCGCGAATTCGACATTGATATCACTATACTGCAGACCTCCGTGTAAAATAAAAAATATTTTTAACAATTGCAAGACGCGATAGCCAATATAGACATTTCTTCTCTTCAGTAACACACCTAACGGATTGAGAACAGTGACTCACTAATATTCGGACACTCTTAAAAAGACGATAACTTTTTTAATATTGTATTGGGTCGTTCGGAAAATCATTTCGTTTTTCGTATAGAAATGGCATTGCTTCCATTTGTTATTACTAACCTTATTTTAACTCGCAAAATTGTGGTATATCTTGACAGCTGACATTTCGGACGTAATTTCCTACCTTGTAGTGCTTTCTAGTCTTTCAAATATCATCACATCAAGTATGCAAAATCAAAGTACGGATTTCCATCACCTTTTGCTTTTTTATTACCGCAAGGGTAAAAATGTAGTGCGCGAAAGAAAAATCGATTACTATTTTTTTCGCTTTTTTCAACATTTTTTATGCGGTGCAAATTTCATTTCAAATAAGGTCGTGAAAAGTCATATAACTCAATATTTTGCTAATAAAAAACAGAAATTCTACGAGCATGGGATCTTCAAGTTGTCTGACGAAGAAAATGTCATAAAGCTTATTCTAAATGGTAAAAAATTGGCTTTCATTTTCACTTAAGAAAACGAAATGACTTTCCGAACGACTCAATACTATACGATTTGAACTTTGTTTTGGAAGCTAGAGCAATTAGTTTGCTACAGAATGTGAAAAAAGAATTTTTCAAAAATTGAAATTGATCGGAATTATAGAAGAAATACTAGAAGTTGCATTTTACAACTTTTTTATGTGGACCTATTTTGAAAATTTAAAAAATGTTTTGTAGATCTGTGTCAATTAAACATATTCTGAAAATTTCGTCAAAGTAGATCGACGTTGCAATGAGCTTAAAGATGGAGTTTAGCTTGAAGAATGAGTTTAAAGATGGTAACTGCAGTAAATCTAAGGATTCTTACATCTTTCAATGCCTGTCGTTTTTTCCCGCATCAACCGATTTCGATGAAACTTTCACAATGCATATAATTGACACAGATCTACAAAACATATTTTTTAAATTTTCAATACAGGCCCACATAAAAAAGTTGAAAAATGAAACTTTTAGTATTTTTTCTACAATTCCGATCAGTTGTAATTTTTGAAAAAAATTTTTTTCACATCCTGTAGCAAACTAATTGCCCTAAAAAAGTTCAAATCGTATAGTACAATATTTAGAAAGTTATCGTCTTTTTAAAAGTGTCACTGTATATCGACATTCCTAAATTGTTTTAACGTTTCTACTGTTTTAAATTACATCAACTCGTATGTTTTTATAAATGCATTTTTATTATTTTATTATAAATGGTTTTTTGCAAAATAAAAATTGTCCAGATCGATCGAAAGAAATGAAAGTCAGATAAACATCATATGAACAACAGGATTCCGATAAGCGAAGTGTTAAGTTGCATTTTTAAGTTATTCTTTTGGTTTTCTCGCCTTGTATTTAAGGGGGTTCATTTTTATCAGAAATGTATGAAATTCGTACTCCATTGATGATTCATTGTTTTCCTACTCTCGTTAGAAAAACGGTCCTGTACATTTTAATTCTTGCCATCTGTTCTTTGGACAGTCTCCTCTCACCGCCACTAGACCGAGATGCATTATGCATTTATACATTTTTTGCAGCTACTAGACTGTGAAACATTAGACATTTATAGCGCTTAAAGTGCTTCAAGACACGAAAACTTTAGTGGCATTCGATGCGGGCTCCTTTTATTTTCGATTTACTGAGATCGGACGTGATGGAAATTTTATTAAATGTGTTGGAAAGTGTCGGGCATGCTACATTATAAACTGAGTGGACATACTTGAAGCTGAAAAGTAAATAAAAAAATGTTTACTATAGCATTCCATTTTTTTCCATTAGATACACATTGTAGACAAAAGATAGGTACACTGTGTAATGTACAAAGGTGAGTACAAAATGATTATTGTAGTATTCCACTTATAACAGATTTTTCAAATTCATTATCCAATCATAGATTTATACAGTAATAAATTTATTCAGTAATTAATATGCAGAGAACTTGTTTTTACACTTCACGATTTACAAAATATTACGATTTACTGTCTTCCTAAGTTTCAATAACTGTCTGCTTAACAACAAATTAACAGTTTATACGCCACGACGGCCATACGTGACCGACACAATTTTTTCACTAAAATTGATTATCAATTTTAACTACAATCTATTGAGTAAATCAAATTTCATTAAGATGTAGAATTATTGTGTTGTGTTAAACTTTGTCTTTTCTATTCTTGTATTATTAATAGAAAAACTATTTACCTGATGTTACCTGATTTACCTGAAATTAGAGTGAAATAGAAATTTATTTTCTTTCTTATCATGTTTAGTAATTTGAAAATAATGTAATGGTATGTTGAAATTCTCCGAATGTTTTTACTGTATTAAATTACATCAACTCATTTTTGTCATAAATGCATAAAATCGTGTTAAACCGGTTCAAATTTACTTGAAAAACATGATATAAACTCTAGGGAAATCACGAGACTGCTATAAAATTATCCACCAATAGCTTGACTGACAATATTTGTAAATGAAATTAAAATTAAAATTGTTGAAACCAGTCGTTCAAATCAATTATAAAATGCTAAAGAAGTTAAGAGATAATCCTACAGCGACGTAGTCGCAAAATCGAGGCCAGCAATGGTCAGAAAAAAATGGCCCCCGCAAGAAGCTCCCGAAGATTAACGAATCCGATCGAGTGCACTGATTCTCCGACAAACATCATGGACACCGTCGGCCTAGAAGAACTGCCTATGCAAGCAAAGCGAACAGAGAGAGCCTGCTATTCGATCGTCCAACTTCGGTAGCGCAAATACGATTTCGTTCGTAATGCCTGTGCCCTTATTTCCCAAGAAACACGTGTCTTGTGGCCTTAAAGGTAACCCGTTATTGGCCGGTCGTCACTAAAGCCACCCCCTCATTGGCCAATGGATTAGATGACCACGTGGTATCCTGGTATATAACCAAGGGTGAACTAAGAAGGTATCGGCAGTTGTGCACGGAACACGAGCAGACGTGCGATCATTTTTTATTAACCTGCGGCTACCTTCGATCGCGTAGTGACACGGACCGGGGCTGTTCGATGGCTGGCATCGATCAAGTGCGATTACCACGGAGATTCGGAGCCCGAAACCGAGCTGAAACCGTCTCAGTGACCAGAGGAACCGTTTCGAATTCCCGTACTTCCTGTGATCGAGAAGATCGAGAACGAGTGAGTGGAAAGACGCGTAACCCCGTGGATCGCAGACTTATCACCGCCCGTAGAAGTTTAAGAAAAATTCAAGAACCATTCTAAAATACTGGAGAAGGTTCCCCGAGAACCAAGCCGTTGCTACTTCTTTCGAAAAGCCGCCGGAAGTCGTCGAGTTTCGAAGCCAACCTCCAGCGTCTTCAAGAAAGCACTCCACTGACATTCGAGGCTTTTCGGACGGAAGAAGATCGAAAATATCACGTCGGAATCGTTCTTGTTTGCAACCGATCGTTTTTCAGCAAGATTAATTTTTGGACGTTCATCATCCCGAGAATAGCAGAAGGAGGAGTTAGGCCGCGGCGAGCCATAAACCGCGGTAAGTCCATCGTAGAATTGCACGGTAGGGAGATCGAAGACAATGAATTTTGTATTCGAGTCGAACTATCCTACCAACCTATAGAACCAGCAGATGTGCGATCCCCACAAATTATTCTGGTACGAACATACCGTCCCTATGCTCGTATGATTCCAACGGATGGCATCGTATCTTCTTAGTCACCTATAAATGTAGCAAGCTAAAAAATCTGAACGCGAAACTTTGAGAATATCGGTAATTATAGACGACCGGTAGCAATTGTTTGGTAAGAAGAAACGATGTTATTATTTACCGGAGTAGACTGGGGGCTAGGCACGGGTTCTTGGGAGGTTCGATTGATTTTTTCAAGTATTTAGCACAGTGCTATACTCTCTTCCGTTCGCGACACCTATTCATACTTGACTACTTGGTACCCCACTTTCGAAACTCCGCTAAAAGCTGCGACAGGTGTGGAATGGAATTATGGCTTCATTTATTCACTGGGGCTGTTGTTTTCATTCGTTCGCGTAAAAATTGGTTGGATTGAAATTTCAAGTAAACCAAACTTTATATTACAATCGCGACGCATTACAAAATTATTTTAAAACAGAGCAGAAATATACACTACGGGGTCGCATGACAATTTCTAATACAATAGATTTCTTTTAGATCGCGCAGAATTCCTGGACATAAATATAAATAAATATCAGGGTCAATTTCTAACGCTTGATTTTTATTTATACTGTGTACGAGAGTCAAATGTCACGTCGATCTAAGTCGCGAAATGTAAATTTTGCAATTTCGTTTCGTTTTCATTTTCTAGCGTTCTTGGTTTTGGTAGTTGATCATGTGTGGATGTGAGATATACTTCCGCTGCAGGTACTAATTGATATGGTGAGATGTAGGGGATCGCAAGGAAGCTGATCAGAAGGAAAAGGAGACTGGACCCCAGTGCAGCTGCTGGCCACTGCACAAGATTAGACATAAGACTCTTGTGCGTGTGACAGCGGCTATGATGGGGCTTCCATGGAACACCGAGGAAATGATGAAACCCGTGCCCGGTCGAGCGTGACCACTGAATCATTGAAACCGACGCATCGGTGTTACATGTTACGAGGACTTTATCGACAAGGCTCGCCCCCTTTCCTGCATCAGCCCTTTCGAAGAACGGTTGAAGAATTTCGCTTTCGGAGAAACGAGACAGATTTGTGTTGCGTGTCTGAACCATTAATCCTTTGCACTCCTTTGTCGAATGTGACTCGACATCAGAGAAAG
Source organism: Lasioglossum marginatum (assembly GCA_028455795.1). Taxonomy (NCBI): domain Eukaryota; kingdom Metazoa; phylum Arthropoda; class Insecta; order Hymenoptera; family Halictidae; genus Lasioglossum; species Lasioglossum marginatum. The sequence continues at coordinate 924,539 of CM052272.1, forward strand.
AAAAATGTAAATGAAACAGGTTTTCATATGTATTTGGTTCTTCCTTTATTTATTTAATTTCTTATTTAGTTACAAACAAATATAAGTTCCACAAATTTAAATTACAACAAAGTTTAATATGATTACTAAACAAAATTGTTTAAAATAAGTAGCAGCTAGGGAACTGTCCTTTGAAGTAAATTTCAAATAAAATACTTAACCCCTCATTTCGCGAATTGAATCTGTCCTTCGGTGTCAAATTGACACAGTGATAAAAAAATCGATAAAATAACAAGTCCAGCAGTTACTTTTCGATGTTTTTTTCATTCAAATTGATAAGTTAACATTTACATTATGTTTCGCATTAAAAAAGTAAAAGTCACCAAGTTTCGGACAAAACCTACAGATAACAGAACAGTATAACTTATTTCGGGAAAACTGTGTCAAATTGACACGAGGGACGGATGATGGTTAAAATATCGGGTTGGCAAGAAAGTAATTTCAATATTTTAAGGTGAAATAAAACGCAATTTTGGGAAAATTTTCAAGTTTTATCGCGGAATTATGTAGCTACCAGAAAGATGGCGAAAGGTCATCGAAGATGAAAAATATTTTACTGATTAAAGTTGATTGCTTGAATAGAAAAATTGAATAAAAAATGTTTTATTTCACCTTAAAATACCGGAATTACTTTCTTGCCAACTCAATACTTAGTAGGGAATTGTTGGCAATAAAATTGAAAAATAATTCGGAGTGCAAAGGGTTAATGAGACGCGTGACACAGAGAAATTGTTGTATCTTATTGTTAGGTTGTAAATTGGATCCTTTTGTTTATTTACTATGGACTTATCTATAACGATGTGCTTTGTAGAAAATGATAAAAACGCACACCACACATTAATTCGTATGAATGTAAGAAAAATTGGCTAAGATCTCATTGTTGGGTTTGCAATACCGGACCAAAAATACAATATCGGTATTTTTATAAACGTTATACCGGAATACCGGTATTAATACCGGTATTAGGAATTTTCAAAAAGGTACAAAAACACAGTTGTTTCTTTGCCGTATTTATTAGTTTTATACAAAGAATAATAAACTGTAAAAATATAAACAATTTTGTTATGTACAAATATAAAATAAAGGAACAAGTGTAATTAAATAATAATAATCAAATATTATTAATAAGAGCAGTAAAATAATAATTTTTCACATTAGAAACAAGAAATGTAATAGAAAAAATAAACCATTACAGTATTATAATACAATAAAGGAACAAAACATACAGTATTATTAGAAAGATACTAATAACTAGGAGTAAAGAGATAGTACAGATACTAAGAGTAAATATCACATAAAAATCTTGTTGTGTGGTCTATTATATAATATCTATTATTAAAAAAGAAACATTAACTAATTTATGAACTGCATATTTCTGAAATGTGATAAAAGTAATTCGTTATTCGATGTTCGTAAATATGTTGTTTGTAATTGTAAATAAAAATATTATCCGTTTCTTGGCCCTCAGAAGGGTAGAAGAAAATCAAATATTTGATGTATTTTAATTATATCGCCCTTTCCAAATAAGTATAACATTTCGATTGCATGAATGTTAAACGAACATTATCTTATTGTTGTTTCTTAACAATCGCGTCATTATATATTCTCCTTTGATCTTGACGTACAGCAGAAACGCTGAAAAACTATATAATCGACTCACGTAACATACATTTATTATACAGGGTGTCTCAGTTGAAGGAGGCCACCTAAATATCTTCTTTAATTTACTTAATAACTTTAATTTCATAATTTAAATGGTATCGAAGGAGGAATATCATAGAAGAACGATTTTTTTGTCCGGTCATTTTTTCATAGTTTTTTCAAGGTCATCGTTATTTTTTATCGGGAAAACTTATTTTTTTTATTCCAACTTGTAGCGACTAAAAAAATACATTTGAATATGCTTAAGTATTATTAAGTATTATTAAGTATTATTAAGTACATTACCTTCAGGTGATCTTGAGTACCAAAAAATGTGATAAAATTGTAGGATAATATTAGGATTACATTTGAACTTACTGTTCAAAATTGTTCTTCTATGATGTTCCTCCTTCGATACCATTTAAATTATGCCATAAATGCTTTCTGTGCCATTAAAAATAAAGGAGATATGTATAGGTGGCCTCCTTCAGCTGAGACACCCTGTATTATAGAATGCAAATAGAGATGCATTGAAAAGTTTATATAACATGTCATCCCGCATTAATTACAGTCCCTTCTTTGGAAATACTAAAGTAAGAATTATAATTATATCAATCGATTTGCCAATTGACAAATGAAATAAAGTTTCCAGTATTCAAAACACAATATCGTTTCGTGTTCATAAACGTGAGAAAACGGATCTTCATTCGCAAAGTGCATTTCCGCTGTTGCATTCGCGTTACGAAACACACTCGACCTGCACCGCCATGCAATTCTATTCTCATTGGTGGAAGTATTGCAGCGCCATTTGCGAAAGATTTGCGAACACACGGCACTAGGTTGCGCAATTCAAATGTGCGGAACATGCACGCACAATAAATACAATTACAAATTCTCTATTATTAAACACGCGCCTACTCCAAAATCGCATACTTAAAACAAATGGAATATTCGTTTATCGATTATTACATTAATCATTACAGTAATCAAAGAATAAATAGAAATAACGACAATCCTCAACAATAAAATTCACAACAATTAAGAAGTCATGATGAATTTAAGTGCATAGAGAATTTCTTCATCAATTATCAATAGGTTATTGATTTTGTGCATTCATGCCGATAAATGACAACTATGTAAAACATAAAACAGTAAAAACATTCGCAGAATTTAAGTTCCTTTCTGTAAGCGGGGTTTCTTGTCAAACATGAATTTGCCAACAATAATTCCAAGAACGAATGTAATTGTAGACGATTCATAGTTATTATACTCTATCTATTCCAAGATTACAGAATAAAGTGGAGTCTTTTATCAGTTATTACAAAAGTCAAGCCTCAAGACCCGACACAGTAATCAAACAATAATTACAAATACCGACAATTCTCGGCAGTTAAACCGACCTAGATAGAGCATTCCTCGATGAATTATTTAAAAACTCTCGATTTCCATTATTTGATTATTATCAGAATCAAAGAAAGAAAAATGACCGAACAGGTCGAAAGCAGAAAGAATTCCCTTAGCGTCAAAATCGAATAACAAAAGCCTTAAAAACGTGAAAATTAATCATTTCGCGCTCGCATATCGTCGGGCATATCAGCGGCGTAGATTTTGTATTCAAGGTCACATCCATAGGCCTCGCGGAGTGTACCCGAGGATTGCATAGAAATGCGCTTGCGTGGATCGCAGCCCAGTGCCGTCTGTATACATATAATCGATGCAGTCTGTTTTGAAAGCGCAAGTCAAACCCGATGACGCTTTCATATGCGTTCTAAACCGACACCACGAGACCAGTGCGACTCGTGACACCCGTGCATCCTCCGGCTAACATAATTCCCGCAGATTTCGCGTCCGGAAACAAAAGACAGACACGACATGAGCCTGGTCAGACAGAACTTCCACGAGGAATGCGAGCAGGCGCTGAACAAGCAAATCAATTTGGAATTGTACGCGAGTTACGCCTACCTCTCCATGGTTAATCTACAATATTGATTAAGTGGCTATTTTTACCGTGACATTCGCGTTCTTCTACAACGGGATCGCTTCTCCGTATTTCGCTATGTCCCAATTGAACATCGCAGCAACAAAATCATTTTTATTCAGTTGGTTAATACATTCAAGCGGCGTCCGGCGATTTACTGCGAGATTGTCAAATTCATTGCATACACGTTTGCTGTTCCAAGTAAACAACATAACATTTAAAGATTTCGCAACTTTGTTCTACTAACTTGTACAGTGCATTTAATTAAACATTTTAAAATCGTTGGTAGTGAACGTGTTATAGAACAGAATGAAAAATAAACGAAGCACATTGTATGATTGTATTTCGTATGATAGTCAATTGGGACACGGTTTTAACCTTTTAACTGAGGAAATAATGAGTTAACTCGTCGATCGTGTTTACCATGACAAAGTTTTTCAGTGTATTCTTAAGTCGACGAATAATGCTTTCACTTTATAGTGTCGTAATATCCGTATTAGTATGAACTATTTTTTTCATTTTATTTGTCTTACGTCTCGTTGAAACCGCATGATTAAATGGTTGCTCGGTTGAAAGGTTGATAATGTAGTTAACACGTATCCTTTGTCGTCTTTCGTTTGCTATGTTGCTTGACTGTGAACGTGAACTGTCGTCTGCTAATGTTCGTTATATTTTTCAGGCGTTCTATTTCGACAGAAGCGACGTCGCTTTGCAAGGACTTCATTCGTACTTCAAGAAGTGCTCCGATGAGGAGAGGGAACATGCCATGAAGTTCATGACCTATCAAAACAAGAGAGGCGGGAACATTCGTCTGACACAAATCGAGAGACCGTCAGAGGACAACTGGGAAAGCGCGAAGACCGCGATGATGGAGGCGCTGCACCTCGAGAAGAGAGTGAATCAGGTTTGCAATTAGCAGATACCTTCATTGGAATTGAAAATTCCATGTCTTTTTCTCAAGTCGAAATAAACAATGTGCAACGTGGTAATTTGTTAAATTTCACAACGAGAGTCGAACTACAAAAAATGAAAGGAATTGGTCACGGAGGGGTGGTTATGTACCCCCTCCCCCCCCTTTCCCGAGAACATATGCAGTAAAGAGCCTAACTGTTTCCACACACTTTAAATCAGAATAACATTTTTATGAATGGAGCAAACGGCTTCAATTTCTCTGTAAGGCTAGAATTAGTTTAGTAAATGACGTCTAAAAAATATGTTGAAAAAATGCATTTGGTCGGAATTGTGAAAAACAATAGTAAAAATTGATTTTTACAACATTTTTAGCTGGGCCAATAACGAAAACTTAAAAGATGAGTTTGGTCAACTCGTATAAATTATATACGCTCTGAAAATTTCATTGAAATTGGTTTATTGGTTTACGGTTTATATTTATTGGTTGAAGACAAACAACATAAATATAAACATCAATTTCTTATTTGGATTATATGTGAACAAAGGTGCGACTCACTGTGTGTACGGATGAATGAGTCACCTAGCACTTAAACCTAAAGCATATCGGTATTGTTAACACGATAAAATGTCTAAGGAAAAAATGTTAGCTTCGTAAGAGTAATTATTGAGATTTTTTCAAGGTTATTGGTTTTTCATTAAAAATGCAGGAATCACGTAGCTGGAAATTCTCCTTACGTAACAGTTTCTATTCAACACGTGCGAACGTGAATTTTTATTTCGCGTATTCTGCAAAAAAATTGCTCGAAAATATAAAATTGAATTTCTTTGCATTAGACTCCATTTCTATTTCTTTTTGCAAAGAATCAACTTTTCTCCGTTTGCTCCATGAATATATAGACAGCCTGTGTGTCTACGAAGGTTATTTAATTAACATTCGTTGTAAATTTCCTTGTAAATTTCATTAACATGGAGATAATAATTTCGATATGTAGTAGAACATTCGAGAAGTACGAATTTAATACTGTTACTTCCAATCGGGGGTGTAACTCAGTGGTAGAGTGTCCGCTTCGCATGCGGAAAGTCCTGGGTTCAAATCCCAGCTCCTCCAACCTTCTTTTTTCCCGTTTTTTTTTCCTTTAATTGTGCACAATATCAATAATCTATGATTCTACGATAATATTTCGATGTAAATACGTTTTCTAAACAATTTTTTCAACGATTTTCAGTGCCTGTTAGAGTTGCACGCGCTGGCGTCGACGCACAACGACCCGAACTTGTTAGACTTCCTCGAAACTGAGTTCTTGCAAGAACAAGTGGACGCTATTAAAGAACTTGCTAACCACGTGACGAATTTGGAAAGAGTTGCCGAAGGTCTGGGTGTATATATCTTTGATAAGGAGTTGGGACATTAAACCAATTGTCGGAACGCACGACAGCGTCGAGGAAACAATTGTACATTGTACAATTTAAAGAAAGCAATTAACCCAATCAAATTGTTTCAACTCGTAAGATGTGTCAATCGTAGAGTAACGATATTTGCTGTCGACGAAACAGATAGTATTACCAAATTCAATATATTGTTTAATGCGACGAAACGTACGGATCAAAATGTCGTGTTTCTGATCTTTTCTCCTACATTTTTATAGTCATTACAAAATGTTTTCGCGAGAAAAGTTCTTCATTGTCATTATTATAAAGCAATACACATACATGTATAACAGTCAGAAATATTTATTGAATTTATTGTCAGAAAAGAGATGATTAAAACAAAAACGACGCCAAGTGTGCACTATTGTAACACTTACTTCTAATAACACCCACGTCACACTCACCCGTCTTGTTACCGTCGAAGTTTGAAATATATGTCTTATTAAATAACTTCACGTGCGCACTAGTGTCCCCCATTTGACATCATTCAATACTCTACTTTTTACAAGATAGGAAAGCCCTCTGAAGAATTTACGATCCTTGCTTGCTTGTGACAAGAAATAATTCATTATTTTATGTAACGTGTTATTTTGATTGTATATTTTTATGGTATAGAGAACATAGTATCTTTGTTTCGTGTGAATATCAAATAAAGTGTCGAATATGTTGAAGGAAGTGGTAAACTGAACGATTAAAGAATAAAATAACGCACAATGATTTCAGAATAACGTTTAGCTAAATGAGGGGATATATTATTGAAACAATTATTTTCCGAATGTATATTATTTGGACAGTACCCAAGCCTGATCTGTAAGCGGATAACGTTTTGAACTACGACCTCCATCTTGATAAAGTGTTTGACATCTCTGTGTTCGCGAGTGTCGGCGTACTGGTTAGATAATAGATACACTACGTTGTAAAATGAATTCCTAGAGATACTTCAGGAATTGTAACAGAATGTCAATTTCGAAAACAATTTGTAGCCCCTAACATGTCGCATAGCGCTATGTACACATTACTCGTTACAAATAAAATTGATGACCTCGGGACATTGTTATTCTTTAATTACGAGAACCTTAACGAACCTACTCTGCTCATAATTCTTATTATGTTTACTCGGAGATAGATTCATCTGAATCATATTTTCTATGATTTGAAAGGTATCAATGGATGAATACACTACAGAGAACATTTTTGTTGCTGAGATCGTTTTGCTTCTTTCATTTCCAATAATTGACGAATATTTGGACAGACCACCCAGTATAATACTATCGAAAAAATCTGCGAATCTTTCCCCTGACACACGTATCAAAGTGACAGTTCTTTCGAAACGGACTTGTTGTAAATTATAAGTGATCCGATGCAAACATGCTGAAGCCATCTTGCTGCAGAAAAATTCTTGGTAGTGTTTCGACCTCTCAAGCTTGGGGATTGTGCAGTAAAAAGTAAATTTCAGTGCAACTCGACAGCGAACTCCTATGCAAATAATTCCTAAGCAAATTAATTAACGTTCTTCAAGAACGTTCAAATTACAGCCACGGAACTACAATGCGTTCTCTACGAGATCGTACAGCTCTTGTTCCGGTGACAAAACTGGGAAATGCATCGATAAACCAATGAAATGGCCGAGTGGAAAACCTGCTAAGTTTAAGTTCCACAAGGAAACCGAAGCTATACTAAACGCGCAAATAAACGCGGAGCTCAAAGCATTTTATTACTACCTATCGATGGTAAGATCTAATGAAAAATCATTCCTTTTGTTATCGTTACGAGCGACGTTACAATGGCGCATATAAAAATTGCATTAGTCAAGGAACATGAACGGTTCAATACATATTTATTCAAATATGTTATCAGATATTTATGCGAATTCATAATAAACGAAAGCATTAATTTTACGATATAAATATGCACGTTGCGACGCCATTTCCTTTTGTTTTTTTAGGCTGCATACTTCGGACGCGGCGATGTTGCATTGCCTGGTTGTGAGTCGTTCTTCATGCAAATGCATTACGAGGAGCATGAACATGCTCTGAGGTTTGTGAATTATGTTAAAATGCGTGGCGGTTGCGTTAATTTGTGCAACGTGGAGCAGCCTACTGAGCAAGATTGGAAATGTCCACTGCATGCCTTCAAAGTAAAGCCAGAGTAAAGCATACTTACTATAGTGAAAACACGATATATTTTTAATGGCCAACGTAGCTAACATCTTAGTGGAGTACGCTAAACATTTCTTTTGTAGTTAGTAGAAAATTTCTTGGGGTCAAAATTAATTGTGGAAGAAATATGAAAATAATATTTGTTTAATAAAATCTGTTTAGACGGCTCTAAACCTGGAGATCGAAGTAGCTGAGAAACTCGTAGCAGTGAACACGGTGGCCGAAAAACATGGCGATTTGAATGCCAGTGATCTTATCGTTACTGGCTTCATGGAAAACCAAATGAAGAGTGTCGAAGAGATGGGAAGATTCGTGGCTATCCTATCTGGAATCGGTGACCATGCATTAGCCCGTTTCATGTTCGACAAAGATATGCTCGACAATCACGTCCTATCAAAATTCAATGTACTTCGAACAAAAACGAATCTGAACGGAAATGACAAACAGTAGTTTCAATTTGAGCCATGTCGATAAATTATTTCCTGCAATTAAGTACTTTGTCTAACATGTCCTATTTCATTCAACTTCGAACAAGTGGAATATACAATTAAAGATCCAATATCCTGCTGTCTATTCATTATAAATCTTAACGATTTCATTGTTGTAGCAATTATTTTGAGTAGCAATGCACTTACTATCAAGATCTTTCAGCTGAAATTTGAGTTCTCTGAAGGAAAAACGCATCAACAGAATAGCACGTCAAAACAAGAGAGGAGAATTCCTCTCTGTTAGAACTGACAATGAGTGGAAGAGACCCCTTAAAATTCGATATTTTTGGTCTGATCTACGGGTCTTCATTGAATAATTTTTTTAAATGATCGTGAATTCTCCTACAATCCTAAACCAGTCTATCATAAAGTATGATCTTCCAGCTTTAATTAGAGCTCTCAAAAGTTAATTAGAGCTCTCTAAATTATTATTACAAATAAGCGATAGCGTCGCTTTTAGAGAAATCGGAAAGCTTCGCAGAGTGGTCCGTATCAGTGGTGAGATATTGTGCAAGATTTCTCGCGCATGCGCGTCCAAAACAGTAACGTACCTATATGTATTATGATGACGAGGTAGTGGAGCCTTGGCGCAGTTATATTGGCGGGGAAGTACCGGGTGTTCAATGACAAGCCAGACGGTAGAAAATTTTTCGAGAACCTCGAAAATTTAGTTTTGTATTAGGAGAATATGATATCGAAGGAGGTGGCACGAAATTCAGATTCAACGGCAAGCCAGACGGTCGAAAATTCAGTAGTATTATTCAACGGCAAGCCAGACGGAAAATTTTTCGAAAATTCAGGTAGTACAACTCAACGACAAGCCAGACGGTCGAAAAAATTTTAGAAGCCTCGAAAATCTAGTTTTGTATTAGGCAACGTCAAGCCAGACGACTGTGAACTACTAATCTAATTACGGAACTTGTTTATTTTTCATTATTTTTTTATGGGACCTTCACCAACTTATTTGTGGCATTTTTCTGATTAAAATGACACTAAACGCGATATAATTTCAACTGTATTTAGTGGTTTAATTGACGATGAAAGTTTCGGGCGCAAGGAAGGACAGCGTGATCCGTGTTTACATGTTGTCCTTTTCTACGTTTGGCTTCCTTTGTAAACTCAGTCATAAAAAAAATAGTGTCCCTACACGATATTTCTCCGTGCAGAACACAACCGTTTGCAAAATAACGCGACTTTACTGTACATTGATTGGCGCTGTACGGATATTTGAACGTTTGGCGCTAAATTGAAATTTTACGAAACGAATGATCAGCAGCGGTTCGTTCATAATCAATTTTTTAAATACATTATGTTCGTGATTTCATTCCTAACACTGTAAAAATTACTCCAATTGATTAATAACGTTATAATTTATAATCGACACGAAAGCAGTAACCAGCGCGATAATATTGTAGTTAGAGAAACCAAATTATCGAAATTCTCGATAAGATTGTCTTTTATCAATATTCACATTTATATTGACCTTTTTATTAGACTGCCTTATCCTCGAGGTGCATTTTCTTATGTGTAAAATGATTGAACTACATAATATTCCCTGAAGTATGATTTCGAGAAACAATGTCATTTAACAACAAGAACGAGGACCGTGTTCCGGAGGTACCGAGATACGAATATCCAGAAAATGCTAGCGATGTTACAGCGGAGGCAACCTCAACCTTACAACTACTAGTGGAAGATAAACCAAAACCGAAAAAGAAAAAGATCATTATCGAAGTAGACGAGGACGATCCATGCCTTCAAAAAGGGGAGGAAGTTTCGGCCGCTGGAAAGATCACCGTCGCTCATGGATTGGACCCAAGGTAACGTTTCCCGTGCATTCCCGTTCAATTTACTTTTCCAGATAATATTAAACGTTGGTGTCGTTTAGATTTCAGCAACAAAACCAGACGCTACGCTGCTGGGTAATGTACACCGATTTCTATCGTTGCGAACGTATTTTAGGAGCAGGATCAGATGCGTGTACCTGGTTCAAACAAGTTTTCACGTCCACATGCCCAAGTTATTGGATTCGTTATTGGGACGAACTTCGAACCGAAGGGAAATTTCCTTGGCATAAGTATAAAAAACAAGGAGATTTTCCTGGTGATAAATACGGAGAATAGACGGCCCGTTAACGTTATCCTAGATCTAAGAGAGATACAGAAATAAAGACAGGATTAAAAAAAATATCAATCTTTTATTGTACAGGTACAATACATTTTTATGAGGTAACTTATATAGAAGTTTGAAATTAATATTTTGTTGCAATGCCCGACGTTGGCCAGTTGCACAGCTGTCTTCAACAATCGGTCAATCATTTTCTTCTATCCGTTCCCTTACATTAAACCACACTAACTACTTGCAGTTTATATGACACTTTTTACATATGTAAAAAATAAACACTTGCAGCGAATCTTCCTTTAAACTTTTTTTTCTCGATAGAATAATAGAAGCTTGAAATAGCACGGTATTAAAAATTTTCTTTTGCTTAAAATGTAATATCCTTACAGAATAGAACGGCTATCTTTTTAATTTGTGCACAAACTCCTGCCATGGATGAAGACAACTTACCATCTTCGGGCGTTGACATCTTCGGTTGTCAACAGGATTATGCCATCCGTATAGAATATTGCTTCGTCAGAAACAGCAGCCTGTAATTAGAAGAGCAACGACTCTTAGAGTCGGCAATGTCTCCCCAGCACCGGTGTTCAGACATTTCGAATTTTTTTTTTTCGAAAGCCGTGACTGCTTTCGGTTAAAAGGCTTGATGGGATTCTTATTTCATAAAGCCCTCTGAATGTTATGATTAAAGATTAAAACCACCTTACGTATAACTTAACAATGCCACTTTAGTAGCTATATGCTACTTGGCTTGACTCTCTCTTTGATGAACAAATTGACATTCGCCGTCGTTGCACGTCCCCATCAGCTCGTACGGGCAAAGAACGCCATTGGGATTCGTATTCCTAGTTAAGAATGACAAAAAACACAAGAAAAATGCTTAACAATTTTTGTAGCGTACGGACAAGGATTTCGCGTCGCTAGAAACCAGAGAAAAAACCAATCGACCCAACGTTTAGAGAGCCAAACCCACCTTGGCACTTTGAAGTGTACCAATATCGATTCGTAAGGTACAATTGTCTTCCGGGTCACACGATCCACATCCGGTTTTGCAGATGTCCTGTCATGGCTGCACGATTCGCTGGCAGGCGCGGGTTTCAGCCTTGGTTCTTTCGGTGAATCTTTCTGGCTCGGTTTTTCGGAGTCTTTTGAAACAGGAATATTAGTAACAGGAACACTACTAGAATCTGGCTGATCAACAAATGTCTCTTCGTTTTCTTTTTTTACTTCGATGTTACTTTGTTGAGGTGCACTTTCTACGTTATCACTAATGGACAAGTCGGTTACTGCTATATTCTGCTCTTTTCGATCATCGACTTCTCTTACATTTACTACAGTCGTTTCTTCCGGTACATTGTCTCGTATTTCGCCCTCTTGAATCGTACATTCGCTCTTATTTAGAATCGTTTCATCGATGCTATCAACGTTATCAAGACTATCTACACCGCACTGTACCGACAACAAGTCTCCGGTCTGCGGCACGTCCGAGTGCACAGTGTCGTCCGATTTCGTTAACTCGTACGCTTCAGGAAGATTTATAGACGGCACCTTCTTCCGGGAAAGTTGCCGCGTGTGATTCGCTACTTCTTTTAATTTATTATCTACAAGTTGTGCTGCAGCTTCAGGTACCCTGGAACATATCAACGGCAATAATTTATTTTTAAGGGAAATGGTTTCTCTTGTAGAATACCGTTAGAATCCACTTATACTGTACTTGTATTCTTTTCCTATAATTCTACTTCCCAGACTCGAGCAAATCGTTGCGAGTTTGAAGCATTCTTGCCGGCCGACGTTGATTTTCCCGTGCGCCGCCACTACTTTCGGACCAATGCTATTTATTCGGTTGCGCTGCACCTGCAACCTCTCCTCTGCATCCTTTAGCTGTTCCCGGAGCTTCTTCACCTCTGCGACCAGGTTCGTCTGAAGGTCCCGTTCAATGTTCCACTGCCGTAGACTGCCCGACATCTCCGCCAAGTCTTCCAGGATCGTATACCTGTCCCAGAATACGAATTAATGCAACTGACATTCTCATATCACCTCATATCGTAATGACGAAGTAAACGAAGTAAAAATATGGCAGATATTATAGATGCTTAAACTTTAAAGATACAATGCATTGCACAAGATTGCAGAACATAATTACCATGTTATACGGAAACTACAAGTAACTATTACTAACTAATTTGGGCGGCTTAAATATTTCGCTTATTATTGGTAATAGAAAATTTCATAATATCGAAATTCTTAAAAATGCAACCATGAACAATTCTTTTTGTTCACAACTAGTCGTGTTTTCCTCTGATATTTCTTTTCTATTATAAATAATAAGTGAGATATATATACTATATATACATTAAAGAACAACTCTTCATATTTATAATACCGTGTCAAAACCAGTTTCTGTTCAGTATCCACCAAATGCTGCTCTTGCTCCGCCGATGGAAGAGTAATGAGAGTGTTCAGCAGCGTCTTCGCGTCCCTCTTGATCGTATCCCAGTTTTCCTCTATACTCCTCTTATCGTTCGACAACAGATTGCTCTTGAATAACGGTAAACCATCGTCTTTGGATTTCGTGGGTGAAATCGATTGAGAAATTTGAAACGTCGATTCAGATGTATCCATGCTGTTGTCTCTCGTCAAGTTTTGACCGTTCAAAATGACAGTAGACGTATCTGGTTCTATTTCATAGTCGTTCTCAGATATACTGTTCGCAACTATTTCCTTCTCTACCGATTGTACCATCTGCTTCGTGACTTGATCATGGACAGGTTCTTTGCTTCCGGAGACGTTCTCGGTTTGTTTGATCACCGTTTTAGTATTGTTTAAGATCACTTTGTCGTTTATCGTTACCATCCTCTCTTTCGTATCGGTCTGCACGCGAATTTGTAGAAACTTCTTGTTCACCTCGTCCGTGGACAAGATTTTCAAACCTTGTGATGGCGTTTGTTTCACTGAGATTTCGTTTTCCGTTTCGAACACTTTCCGTGGCACGGTGACTGACTGCAAGGGACTTCCAATTTTGCTACTAACATTGTTCGAACCTTTTTCGTTGGTTATACATATATCAAGATTTGCCATCGTTTTCGATACTGTTTTCGTTTGGCTCGGACTCGCAGTCTCTTGCCTGTCCACGCCGAGCACCTTATTATTATTCGCATTTTTAACCAAGTCTGAATTTTTCGAGCAATTCTCCTTATTCAGCTGTTGCGTGCTCAAATCTGGACTCTTCGCAGAGGAGATCTGATTAATCTTCGAAGTTGGTTCTTTGCCGGGACTGTTAGATGGTACTGGTTTCGATACCGCTTCCACGGTCTTGTTCTTCAGCGAGTTGCTGGTCTCCGCGGTTCTGTGTAGTTTCAGCTTCTCCCGTTCTATAATCTGTTGCTTCAATCGTCGATATTCCTCTTGTTGGGACGCGGGTAGATGACGCACAGCCTGTAAAACACTCGTTAAGTAATTAAATAACTCCTTAACCCCTTCGCGCCATATGACCGGTCTCACCCGTCATCGCATTTAGGAGGTAAATTGAAGACCTTGTTGCCAAAATCCGATAAGTCCACTTTTTAGTAAAATGGACTTTCTTCAAGTTTCGTATATTTTTACATGTAGTCGATTGTTCGACACAAAAATAAGAAGAATCGTTTGTACTTTAGTACGAAAAACTTAACAAAAAACTCGTGTCGTTGACATGAAACACGGTATGATGATGGATTTTTTTTAAAGAAAAGAAGAGAAATTTATAAAACTTGATTCAGATTCCTCATTTCTGTAATTACGTTTTCATGTTTCAATAAATATATAAATATATGGAAATTTCTCATTAATTCCCACAATTTTGGAACAAGAACCGCGGAGGTACAAATTTTCGAAGACCTTTGATTATGAAAATTTCTCATAAACTTAAAATATTAGTGTGATTGTTAAAGCAAGTCGTATTTTATTCTATTTCCCACAACTTGAAAAATCTGGACTTACTCGGTTTTTCCATCAAGGTCCTCGGTTGGATTATTACGGGATAATTTGCTTTATGTTTCAATTTGTTTCAAGTAAAGAGGATTCATATGTATCGGTTCAAAAGAGAAGTCATTTGTACTCCTATCTTTTCGAAAATCATGCCAAATTGGTTTGGCTTACCAGAGGTGTATGAAGATTGGACACGTTCTCCAGTTTGGTCGTCAACACGGTGTCCTTCTTAGGTGCTTGTGACAGTGGAGTTGGTCTTGCAGCCGCCATGGACTCTTGTTTCTTTCGCACAGCTCGCAGAAATTGATCCAAATTCTTCTCGAACTCGGCCGTGTGGTTCATGGCCATTTGCTTCTCCGCCAACGCGATTCTGTTCGCCCGTCGCTCGGATTCGGAGTCGCTTTCCGTATCGGATTCTAGATTGATCACTATTCTCTGCGTGTCGGATACGGTTTTCGCGATCGTAGACCATTTGGTGTCGGTCATCTGTACTTTGGCAGCGACCTTGTTCTCCGTGATCTTCTGTTTGCTGTATTGTAGCACAGCCTTTTGTACGTTCAGTTTCTTCTGGATCATCGCGTTCTGGTACTTCTTCACGACCTTCGTGCTCGCGGAGATCGGGATTCTCTTCATAAGTCTATTCTTTTGTGGACCCTTCGTCATAGGAACTAGTCTTTTCCTCCCAGAGTTCGTCAAAGGTAATGCCTTAGCATTCTCTACAGGTAGACCTACTTGTGCAGCGACCTCGCTCGCTTTTTCACTCGAATTCGATTGATTCCTATCATTCTCGGAACCGTAAGAACTTACGGGTGATAATAACGTTGTACTATTCACCGCAGATATTACATTCGCTGGTGCAATCTTAGCTGTAGTTATCTGTCCGGTGAAATCCGACGCGGCAGACACGTTTGTCATCAAATTCGAGGGGTTCTGATTGCTCAATTTCGCTCTTTTAGGTAATGAAGCCAACAAAATCGCTCTCAACGCCTCCTCGTCCTCGTCTAAGCTTTGTCTTCTATCTACGTCCTTCGCCTGCTCTGCCGTGTCGCTAGCCAACGTGTCTTTACCCTTGGCTTCACTTTCATTCGTTTCCATAGAAATTCGACTACCTAGAACACTATCCTTCGACGCCTCTAAATTAGATACATCTGTATTACTCTCTACATCTGTACACCTCTTAAGCTCGCTCGCTTCGCTTAATCGTTTATCCAAAATATCTATATTGTCATTATTTGTACCCGCTTTGGACTGTACATCTATACTTTTCCTCTTCGTGCCCCGCTTCTTCTTCTTCTGACTTATAGTATCACAGGCTTTGTCCGGACATTCTGCGATCACGTTGCTTTGTACCGAAGTTGCATTGTTGTTTCTCTCTAGCGACGACGAGCCGTCGTCAATCGCTGGCTGCTCGTCGGCAGGGTCCTCTTGCAGGGAATCATGGAACACGGTAGGTATCGCTAAGACAGTGGGCGATTTCTGCGGGAAAGGCATCAGTTTCATCGGCTTGAACGATGTGTTCGGCTTAGTGTCTTCGGGTAATGTCACCGGCTGCATCTCAGCGCTCTTGAACGTCGGCTCTTGCGGCGCCGCGGTTTTCTTTGTCTGCAACGGCTGCTGCAGCTGCTTGTTTGTCTTCAGAATAGTCGCTGGAACCAGCGTCCTGTTGATCAGCGTCGGGATCTTGTTCGCGTCCTTGGTGACATCAGGTATCCCCTTCATGTAAAGCGGCTCCTTCACGCCGTCCGTTGCACTGACTGGAATGTACGCCTCGCATTTAATAGATTTAATAGATTTCGCAAAGCTGGCCATGGGACTCGCGTTGACGTCAGCCTCGGGAAGATCGTCGATCGTGATCATCGAACTGCTCGGCGATACTGATCCTTGTTGGGAGGTCGCCGCAGAGCTGACGTTCGACTGGATGGAAAGCGTTTCTACCTTGATCGGGTGTTCCTCTGCCGTCGGGCCGTGCCTGCTACTGCACGTCTCGTTGTTCTCGTGTGATTTCAAGATGTACGAAGGCCCCAGAGAAGCTAAGGAAGAAGTTGAGGTACCAATTGGCCCGAGAGTCTGTGGAAGTGTTTGAGACAAATCAGGATCGTAAATTGGAGCGTCGGTCGGAGAATAAGGCCTCTCCTGATTCAGATTGGTCTCCAAGATGGAAGTACTATTGCTGCTATTGAGGATATTCGTCCGATGATTGTGCACCGGTGAATATTGCATACTCGAACTCGGGGATACGTAAAATGCATTCTGAGATGGATTGTAGTACGCGTTTGGTAAGTAACTTCGATTCTCTATGATCTTTCCCTGATAGGACTTCTGGTTCTCCTGACTAGACGGCATGGCCGTGTTAAAGCTTGGACTGCTGGTCGCTTCGTTCAGATTGATGAAAGACACATCGGATGGCTGGATACCTAACAACTCCGTGTCTATCGGTATGTTGGCAGTTATCTTATCCGTTGGGGAGTACGGCAGTTTTTCTTTCTCCCTTTCCACGTCCGTGTCTAGGTCCATGTCTTCCGTATGATTGTTCTCCATCATGGGGAGGGGGGTGTACGGTGGCGACGCGATGCTTAACAGTTCCTCGCCGGGTATGGGAATGCTGTCCAGGAAGCTCTGGGTGAACGGACTTTCGCTCCTGGACACGTTGCATTTCTTGTACTTCCCTGACTTCATGCCCTTCTGGAGTCTGGTCTGATGCTTCTTCAACACCGCCGAACGAAGCGCGATCATCCTCAGCTCTAGGTCCTCCTCGTCCTGATCGTCCTCTATACATATCTTTTTTATGGTTTCAGTCTTTATTTGCTCGGTCTGCTTACTCGACTTCTTCTGCTTCGTTTCGAGCGCCTTCTGCCTCAGCAACGCAAGATCCTCTTCGTCGTCCGCGTCGTTTAACTCTATCTTGCTTATTCGAATATTGGACGCGCTCGACATATCACTATTATTGTCGCAAGGTCTTTTCATCATGTGCGATAGCTTCTCTTTCAAAGAGGACGCGTTTTCTCTGTTCTTGTAGAATGTTTCTTCCAGCGAGCCGGATGCTATAGATTCTAGATGTCGGACTTTCTTCAACAGCTTATGCGTTTCGACGTAACTCTGAGAAGACATTAGGTCGAGATGCGATGTTTTTCTCGGTAGCGTTTTCCCAGGCGAGGATTTATACGGTGATCGCTTAGGGGATTTCAATCTTCTCGAAGATCTCGTCGTTGCCGATCTACTGAGTGTAACAGGCGATTTCGATCTCCTAAATGGAGAATGCGGCTGTATAATTGGCCTATGTCTTCTGGGAGGTGACCTTGAAGTCATTCTGGACCTATTGGTTCTATGAACAGGACTTATTTCTCTATGGTATGATCTAGAAGAACTGGTTTTTGTCTCATGCTTCAATGGGGCGCCACATTCTGCTGGCAAATCTACCTCCACAGAAGAGACTAGATCATCCATAGTCAACATAGCCATGTGACTTCTTTTTTTCTTCTTCTTCTTCTTCACTTTGCTCTTCGAGGAGGAACGTATTACAATTTGCATAGAATTATCTGCAAGACCAACAATCTCCATATCACTGTCGCTCGAAATAGGCACAAGGTCATCGTTCTTTTCTTGAAGCGTAGAAACTGTGTGTTTGGTTCCGATAGACCCTGAGTCTTTAATCTGATGACGGTTTTCTTTCCCTTGGACTGTAGACTTTCCCCGATCTTGTAGAATAAGGTCAACTTCTACTTGATTAGAACACGATATGTAGAAGATGATATTACATTATTGTTGAAGGTTTTGTAATTCAAATTAATAAATCAGAAAATGTTTAGATAACACATTCGGATTTAACTGTTTAATCGAATGAAACTCAAAATATGTTATCAAAGCGAGTGGAATTATGTATAAAATTAAGGTTGAACCTCTGTAGCTAGAATCTCAAAACTAACATCTGCTGTTGAATGAAGAAAATTGCTATCTCATAGAGATTCGAGTTACAGAGATCAGACTATACAGAGTGTCTCTTTAACTCGGAGATCCAGTATCCAGTTTGCTTGGATAATGATTTTACTTCAGCGAATCACATGTTTAGACCAGTTATCTAATTATGTGTTTATCATTTCTCAACGTTCGACTCTCATTCTCGTGCTGGTAGAAACACGTGAATATAGCAAGAACCTGTCGGAACAAAACTTTGAGGATACATGGATAGCAAACGGTGAATTTTTACAAAGCAATACCTCTGTTACTATTAGCGATACTTGGGACGACGCAAATAATTATAATCTCGAGCTCATACCTTTCAAGATATAAATATTTTTGAAAAATAGTAGTAGAAATGTCACTTTGTAACAGAGTTAACGAGATATTCCATATACAAGTCAATAATTATAAACCAAAGAAAATACAAAAATCTATTGAATCAAATGTGTTATATAAAGGATTTCATGAGACTGCAAGTTCAATTGCCAGTGAGTTGAGCAGGTTTTCTTGTAGAATCGTTTTATTTACCTCTTCTGTTGGGGCCTCTGGAGTGGTACAGCTTGGCCGGTGCAGTGCACCATGCTGTGTTGTGTTGCGTAGACAAACAGTTGGTGCATTGCGCGGCTCTGGCCCCATATCCGTAATTCAGGTGTCCCTCCTCGGAAGAACTGACATCTTCCAAGGATATCTCGCCCTCCTCTTTCTCGTCCAGCACTTCGATGGTCTCGGTGCAACCGCTCGACAAATCGCTAGCCATTTTTAAACTTACCCTCGAACCGTACGAAACTAATCCCGTCCATTCGTGAGTAAATTAGAAATGAGAATATACCATTCTTTGATATCCTTAAAGATTAGGGTTAATCACGCGATACAAGTAATATCTATTGTTTCCTATCTCACTTGATCGCTAGACCTGGCACACACGCACACTCTCGCAAACGTGCCTACACACACGTTCACGATTCTCTCTCTGTGATTAGAAGAATAGACGCGAAATAACAAAATTTTATGAAGCCTTCAATATATCGTTCCCAATACAAAAAATAAACTTATCCGCCTCGAGATTCGCCTTTAACGCAGTTGTCTCTTCTCACATCGAAATGCATGCAATGACTCCGCCATAATATCGTTCTCACATATGACGTGTAGCGGCTGGTATTCATTGATACGACAGCGTTCGTAAAGTAGAGGTCGCAATTTTGTTGGAAACAGATGATACGATGATCGCCTCAGACCATATAAACCTATAGACACGGCCCAGATCATTTTCCCTGAGGAAAAGATGAAGTACAGTGTGACGTCACAGTGTATAAGCTATGCTCATCGACAATGCTTGTTGCAGTACACGGAAAGAATGGACAGGATAGTTTCAAAGAATTTGGTATTTTATCATGAAATAATCAATATATAAACTGTATTTCAGATACAAATGTTCATTTTATAGGTTTCATTGAAGTATTACAATGAAATATTACATTAAAATTATCTTAAGACTTATCTTGTGACGTCACACTGTACCAGGTCTTTGCCTCGCTGAACTCTCGGTTTTCCTATACACATACTATACCCATGCCGGGTCTATAGATTTATATGGTCTAAGATGATCGCAGACGATACCTGCGTGACTTTCTGAACGCGAAGCGATTGTATAGTGCTCGCTCGCAATCATAGATGTCGCAGCATACAAACGACTTCTTATCAGCGACCCGACCGGCGTGGTCGAAATCTGCAATCTAATTCGTAAATACACGTCTATGTAGCAGTTGTCAAATAGACAGAGAAACGTTCGAAAAGAATAAACAACAATGGACAGAAGTCAGACGCAGCCGAGTGATTCACAGTTCATCTCCTTTCAAGATTTCCCCTCGATAAACCACGGAGGGACCGGCGATCAGGCGCAATTACATGTTCACACTTCTAGTCATCAAGGCTTCAATAACCTATCAAATGACACGTCTGGTATGGGAATTATCGAGGACCTCCAGGGGATGCCGGATAAAACCGAAGGTTCTTATCTCTCCGATGTTATTTTCAAAGTTAAACAACCGTCTCGTGATAGTGTCTCCAACTATCAGCTGTTTCTACCAATATTTGTACAAATCTTCAGCCATATTTTCTTCCATTGTTTTTAGCCACATCACACAGCTTCTGGACAATAGAGTACTACCAAAAGTTCTTCAACGTCAGCACAAACGATGTCGTGGAGAGAATCAAACGGTCCATAGTTCCGCATGGCAGCGAAAACTACTTGATATCTCATATAAGGCCCAATCCAGATCTGTACGGTCCCTTCTGGGTCTGCGTCACATTGATATTTTCCATAGCTGTTAGCGGGAACATAGCCAATTACTTGCAAACTGCAAACTCCAGCAAATACCACTGGAAATACGACTTCCACATCGTGTCCCATGCTGCCACTTGTATATTTTTGTACGCGTGGTTGCTGCCACTTGCGTTATGGGGAGCATTAAAATGGACTACCAGTGCTAGGGACACAGACGAGGAATTAATCGAGGTTGGACATGGTTCCCTGTGGCTTGGGAACTGTTTGTCTAATGATAGAACTAAAATAAAAATTATTTTTAGACATATGCAACACCTGGGCTCCTGGAGATCCTCTGTTTGTACGGATATTCTCTGGCTATCTACATTCCTGTGGCTTTTCTATGGACAATACAGATTCAATGGTTGCAGTGGAGTTTAGTCATTGTAGCAACCTTCCTTTCTGGTGGAGTCTTGTTGAGATCCCTGTTGCCTGTTATTGCAGGTAAAACACAGAAATATTTGATCGCACTGTACAATAAATTCGAACCCTTCGCAAACAGGAATTCTTTAAGAAATTTCGTTTATTGTGAAAGAGTTAAAAGTTTTACCAGTTAACAGAGTATCTATTGATTTTCAGGAAGGTATAGAGTGATCTACATGGGTGTCATCCTAGGACTGCACATTTTAATAGCAGTGGGATTCAGATTGTACTTCTTCCACATGCCCATAACTGATATAAAACATAGATAAACAAAAATAGAACTGGATATATCTGTGGAGCAAAAAAATAAACAAGGATAACTGATATTTTATGAAATTCGAAGCGTTGGTGTTTATTTGAAAAAACAACATCGCCCGCATGACCCACTTACATGTACATATATCAGAATGTCTTAGCCAAATGAGATCACCTAAGTATCCCACAAATTTATTATTGTATAAAGAAACATTTTTTAGTCATTTTGATAATGTTTTATATCAATAATCATCTTCTAAAGGAAACGCCTACAAGAAATAATTCGACTGTGTTATTTAAGATAGCTTATTGCGTGTTAATCTTTAATTTTGAAAAGACTATTCAGCCACAGCTGGTAGTTGAAATATTAATATAAAAATCGTGTACCCATGATAGACACCGTGTGTAACATGAAATACAGGAAACCAGGAAAGTGCATGGTTGATTTATTTCCACAACCCCCGCGATTAGCGTAGGGACGCGTTTACACATCAACGCGATACACATACAATCACATATCAATTTACAATCGTACGAACCTCCATGTATACAGTGATCATTAATTAGTATTCGTAATACAATGGATAGTAATTGTTATTTAGTCGTCGTTAATTACAATCGTACGTAGTTCATCAATATACTTTTTTGTTTCATTCCTCGTTACGATTAACCAATATGACAAAAGGCAACATTCACTTTGTAGTAGTATCATTACATTATTATCATCAATCTATCAATATATTATATTTGTATATACCATGACAGTAGTAATTTTCTCGCCGTTCAACATTATATATCATATACGTGTATATAATATATATATATTTACAAAGAATGCGACATTAACTCTTGGCGAATGTAAACGTTGAGTTAATTAATCCAAGATCTGAGTAGGCGCCCGGTACCCGAGAATAAACGAGTGCTTTACAAAGTGTGTAATATTACATCTGCTAAGAAAGGATCAATTGTGTCACGGCCTCACCGTCCGGAACTAATTGCAAATTGCTTTCTCTTCGTATCGAAAAGTGAAGAAAGCGACTCGCGAGAGGTAACATCGGTAAAAGTTAGCAAACATTTTGTCTACGAAGCCTTCCGGGTGTTTCGAGCTTTGTCGATGTGAGCTTCGCGGGTACACAATTCGAAAGGGTCGAACAAAGCTCGATTTTGTCTCCTACAGCTTGCATCGTTCCCAATAAAAACAGTTTACACAGTTACCAAATTCAAATTGAACTGTGGACAAAATTTTTCTGGATCAAGAAAACCAATGTGAAGAAAATGGCGAAAATCGTGTCACTGATTTTTCAAGAAAAATTTCATTCTATAGTAGAGTCAACAGTTTTAACAAAATCTACCCACAACTGCGTCTATTAAGCACAGATTGTTATTGTTCCACGGACAGTAGAATGACTTGATTAATTTGCGTTTAATTGTCAATGATTGAATTGATGCAA
The DNA here is from genome assembly GCA_028455795.1 of Lasioglossum marginatum. Lineage (NCBI taxonomy): Eukaryota > Metazoa > Arthropoda > Insecta > Hymenoptera > Halictidae > Lasioglossum > Lasioglossum marginatum. The sequence goes on from CM052272.1 coordinate 947,677, forward strand.
GCTATGGAGGAGTGTCGAGAGATTCGAATATAGTCCGGCGAGCGTTTCGACGACGAACGAAATCGGCCGGAAGCGCCTCTACTTTGTTAATTAATCGGCCTAGCGCTGACAACGACTTGGTCCAACTTGTGTACACAAGATATTTATACAGTCACGAGATTGCAAATAGGCAGGAGCAATAACGAGTGACGTAAATCTACGACAGTCTACGGCGTTTACTTTTTGCGCATCTTTATCTGTTTTTCTTAGCTTTCTTTCTTCTGTTTGCATCGGTAGTCTTGATTCTCTCAGCATGTACACGCGAGCCAGCTACACGGAACAATGGTTGACAGTGTTGGGTCGGTGGAGTTATATAATTGAATAGTTGATTAGGCTCGAAACCGTTCTGTACAAATCGCTCATAAACTGTGGTGTCATATGTCTACCGTTCGAAAACGTTTGGTCACTCTTTATTTTCATAATTCAGAAACTGGGACGACTGGCATCAAATTGCAGTCTTCGTAATCTAATTCATTGCAGTACATTTATTATAATTTATATCGTTTTCGCTTGAAATAAACTGAGATCGTCGTTCATCGAATTGTACTCTAAATCATCAGCTAGAACAGCTGAATCCGAGAGTCAAGCGTTTTATAAACACGCACCTTTCGCCTAATAAAATCGACTGATTAATTTGGAGTTGTTCTTCTGGAACTGTTTCTTCCTCCACCGATCCAACAATTTCTATGGACATTATGTACAATAAAACGTGTCGCCGGGCATAACTAGCTATCGTTACTCTCGTCGCATGACCATACATCTTTCCCTTCCACTCTCTCGTCAAGTGCGAACACACCGTTTACACAGAGACGCATGAATGGAAAAAAGTAACGTGCGTGGCTTTTACATGTTACACATAGGATAATTAGTTAGTGTTTACCCTGGTTTTATCGATCGTTACAAGTGTACATACATTTATACATACATGTTTGCTTCGCGTAACAATAATGCTCGTTAAGAGGAGCCGAGTAGATTTATTTATTATACTTCTTTATACAATCGTTGACTATCGTGTCCTACCGTGTACGCGATATTACAATAGTTCTTTGATTATTCAGTCGCATGCTTAGACAGTACATGATCTCTGCATCGATCACCGATGACGATCGATCGTTTTGCATCGATCACATAGTTTCCCAACGCGGGGATCTAGGGGCCATTAAAACTTCTAATTATTTTTCACCGTCAATCTGATCTTGTAGAATCTTTTAAATTTGCATTCGAAAAATTTTATTGATATTTATATTAGAAAACGGTTGGGAAACTATGATTGGATGAAATGATCGGAGCAATTCAAGCACGGATCTCCCTCTCGTTTCGTTCTGTTCGATTTACTGTTGTTTATTAATTATTGTTTCCTGGAAGCTTCGCGCGCTTCCACAAGTATTTTAATTCGAAACACTCGTTTCAGTAAAAAAAAAAAAACAATTCGATAGTATGTCTGCTCGAACTATCGCGGAATCGTCTCTATTTTTTCGAATCGCGGTTATACAATATACTTGTGCTTCGCTACCCTAATTAATGAAATCCGCGTCCATTAACATGTCGGCGAGGAACTTCTACTCATTGTTGTACTATCTAGGTGAACGGTACTCCTCCGAGAAACGACGAACGTCTATGGAAATGCAAGGTTCTCCTTCTGATGCTTTGATTCCTGTGGTTTTCCGCGAGTCTCGCTAGCAAGCTTTCATAGTAATCGTGATATGTTATGCTACTGTCTGGAGGAACCGTGGAATTCAACCGAGTTAGAGTTAACGAGTTTGCTACTATCAAGTTTTAGAAAGTATCGTATTTTTTACCCTTTGCTAGTGATATTCTTCGTTAGACGATAATACCTTGACAGCTATTTGAGCATGAATTAATCCAGCAACGATACTGTACCAAACGACACACCTACTACTTTATTTATTACTACGGTAACCGAATTGGCTGCTTGCAAATGTTCCAAGGAGCACTGTAGATGCTCAAAAGCTCACTAATTTAGAGTCTCCTCCGAAGTAGTCGCAATGAACGCATTCGGATGGACAGCTATGTTAGAAACATTATCCTGCAACGCCTATTTTATTGTATTTCATTATAGAAAATGTTCCTTACAAGTAATTTTTACCAGAAATATTTATTAGTAATGTTCATAGAACACAGATTTTCTAAGGTTCTTATAGGCTCAACTAAATACAACAAAACAGACCGTTCAAGTTTCTTCGATCAAGCTTAAAATTTTTATTTTATTCCACTTCAATCTATGGGAAGTATTAATTGAAATACCCAGTGGTTTTTTAAATTCCATTTTCGATCTGTCCACAATAAAAAAGGGAAATTTGCATTCCGAATGCGTCAAAAGATTGAATCAATCGCGTTCCCGATTTTTCTAAATGAAAATCACTCTGCTTCAAGTCTCAAAAATCGTTCAACGATGAAAAACTACCGAGAACTATGGTTTACTGTACAAGTCAGCGTTTCCTGTGATCTATTACAGTTATAACGACGTCCTAATCGCGCTTAACAGATCTACATTATAGATTATGATCGCAAAGGGCTCTCGGAACGCATCGTTTCAACTACACCGCGCTAAAAGCATGCTGGAGAAGATTATTTGCACGGGGACTTGTTAAAACTGGCGTTCGAGGGTCTATAAAAAGGGACGTGATTTTCCGCTCCGTCTCGAACGTGTTTTTTTGATTGCGTGGCTTAATTAGTAACAGGTACGATAAATCACGCGCAGTTTCATTCTTCTCCAAATCCTTTACTTCCGGTCCTGCGCGCTTCGAACACTCAAAACGATTCGCCAAGGGAAAAATCGCCTTGGCGATCGGACCTGTTTCTCAGACGATACCGATCGTTTTCTGCTGCGACACCGCGATTAATTGCGAGAGAAATTACAGGAAGCGGTATGCGGTGCGTGAGTATTGGACTGCGGATTTTATGCATTCATAATAAAAATGGGCTGATGCGATTTAAAACAGGAGAAAAATTTAAGTGTTTGAAGAATAAGCATATATATACTATTTTCAACGTGTTAAAATTATTCAAAAAAGAATTAAACGTGTATCTGGCTTCAATTTCTTGCAATTTATGCACAACATTTTTATTTTACACGGAGATCCGCAGTCCAGCGATTATTCTAGAAATTGATCGTAGAAACAATGCATTATGTTTCGAAAGGGATGAATGTTGTCTTCTTAGTGGATACTACAAATTTTGGAGGTGATTTACAGTTTCCTTTTTATAGAAAGATGTGTCTAGAAAAAAAGATGTTGTTTTCTTGGTGGAAGTAATAAATTCTGGAGGTGATTTGCAATGCTCTTTTTGTAGAAAGTTAGGGTAAAAAGATTGTGGAAATAAAGAGAATTAGTTCGAATTTCAGATGTTAATTACTAGTGAATTTGAGATCTTGTTACTACCAGTGTCTGTTCTAGCTAGTTTAATATTGTTAACTTCGTATTGTTAGTGTAGGAATATTTTTGTATACTTGCGAGTAAGAGTGGAATTGATTATGTTGTATAAATCAGACCTACATGCAGAATTTGGATTCAATTTCTGAGAGCCTCTTTTTAATTACAATTTCTGACCAAAATATAGCAAGATTATAATCGCACCAGAAATTTTGAAAATAAAGTTACTTGTAATCGAATTCGAGTTGAGTCACTGTATTTTGTCCAGCGTCCCTGCTTTTCTTTTCGAAATTTTTTGAAAATTTTATAATACACAATTTTTCGTTGGGGTTTATGATTCTGCTGATAGTTTTAAGGATACGTTAGGAGAAAGACTCGAGCGAGAAGTATCCCGAGATATAGTAAATGATGCGACAGGCGTTGATCGGATGTACAGTGGATTGCAAAAACTTCCGATCAGATAGATTTTCACTTTGTATTTCGAAAACGATGTGCAATGCGCATCGAGTGCATGCAAGATAGTGAACAGCCATTACCCGTTGCATTTATAACTCAGTGACTATCGAAGTAGGAATTGTACTATTTGTTTAGTATTATAGTTACAGTTACAGTATTAAAATTATCTTGTTCGTACAGCCTCATAAAAGTTGCCGGACTGAATTTGTGCAGATTGCATGCGATTTCTACTGAAACATGTGCACCCATAAATAAAGTTCAATAACTAATACCTTCAAGGGATCCCTATAATTTTAATAATCGTATAGCAAAAAATTAGCTGACACTTCGCGCTTCTAATGTTAAAATTTAGTTCGAATTTAGAGCAGAGAATAATAGTGACAAATTTATGTGATCTGGAGCTTTTGTGTTCCACTATGTCATGGAAATAGGACGCGCGTGGTGTTTGTTTGCTCGAGAAGCAGCGCAAATGAGGGAGAAACGCAATGATAAAGAATGGATCCGTAACACAGCGAACTCAGTTCAAAAAGTGTCCGAGCGAGTAACACGGACATCTGCATTTATTAACCATTTAAAACACAGTGAGACGCCTGTATCGCTGCGTGTACCTCTCTCTCCCTCACACTCTCTCTCACTCACTCTTCCTCTCTCTCACTCTCTCTCTCTATCGCTCCGTAGCAAAATGTTTTTATTTTCGCATTCGTACTTTTCATATCGATTTTTTTCTATTTTTTTTTCTCTCTTTATTTCTTCTTTTTTCCCCTCGTACTCGATCTTTCAGGTTTTTTTGCATATAGTAATATCTCAAATACACTTATACGCGGCTTCGAAGAGGCGTCGAGGCTCTCCGACGATCACCTTAAGCATTAGTCTTTAGTGTTTGATTATTATACTACAGTAATATACAGAAAATCGTGGTTCTTAACACCGGCGATCCCGCTCGTGCATCGAGAACCGGCCTCGTGCGGTTTTTATCTCATTCGTTCTTTCGCTCTTTTCGATTATCGGTCACTGATTCTCAACTTCCGGTCGCCGAGGCCGCCACGTTGGACGAGCGGAGGCCGGGGCTATCAGTTAATATTCAATAATTACAATACACTAAATATAATCGGCCCGTGTATATTAAAATATAAATATCAAATAGACTTCTTGCCCCCAAGGATATATGCACCATCTAAATGCGGGTGCGCGACTTAAAAATTCAGAGACGTTTCGTTTAAGTAAGTCGTCACCGATTAGTTGTAAGACCCCTGTTGTCGGAAGAACGCGCAGCTCGCCGCTACCGAAGCGATGCGCGAATATTTCGTCGATTTTTCTGATTTTTCACCTTACGTTTCGTTTTCTTTTTTAAAGAGGAGACGATCTTCTTGAACGTCTGCGGTAGCCGCGAGCTGCGCCGCGATGAGATTAGAATTTTTTGGTTACCTAGACGATTATGTGTTTCGTGTGTTTTCTAGTTGACGAGGATCCTTTCGCTTGGGACACTCAGTAGATTGTTATTCTGTTGGGTCAAAGACAGTTGATTGCTCGCGGACACTTAATTTTCTGGTTCTGATACAATTTCAAGATTTTTTGATTTTGAGAATTGTAAACTTCATTTCCAGTGGAATTCATTGATCTTTCCTACAGGAGTAAGTGATTGAAATTTTGTGTTTTTGTGTTTTGATTGTATTTTCAATTAGCTGTTGAGAATATCCTCGTCTATTATTTTTTTCAATGAATAATTTTGGAGTAAAATTTTGTTCTACTATACAAGAAAATTGTTATTTTCACCTCAAGTCGTTGCTTTAAATGTACAGATAAACTAGAGGATTTTGTAAACAATTTTTTAATTATTCTTGCTAAGATGAAATTATGTTAGGCTTGGTTTGTAGCAAAGTGGTCTCGAGGAAACAACTGAATTTGTTTATAGGAACAATTTTTAGTATATTGTGTTGGTTGGATTGTTAAATCTGTACCACTTCGGAACCGAACATTTGAAAGCTCAGGCAAATCTTAAAAACTAAAAATACAATAAAGGATAAAGATCCTCTTCGAAGGATGAAAATCCAATTTACTCCGAAATTAGAACTAAAGGAAGATTTCAAGATAAAATCTTCTAAACATTAAATTTGTCATAAAAACTCCACGAAACTAAAGCAATATGTATATATTTCGTGGAACTCTAATTCATAATACAATTTCCCAAAACCCCAAGAACCCTAACCAAAATTGCATTAGTCAACGTTTCTCCAAAAACATTAATTTTTAACTCTAAACAAAAAGATTATCTTATGTTTACTATTAAGGCTGCAATCTTAAACTAATCTTAACTGTCCAAAAAATTGAAGTAATTCTCAGCTATCCCACTATGTTTCTAATACCACAATTGATCTCTATTGAACAATTTCGTAAGAACCAACATTAAAAATTAATCTAAATTAAACAAGCTTCCAAACAAGCTTATCCACTAATCCTGCATCCAAGTTTATATAACTTCCAACAATACTAATTTCGAACGCTGAATAAAAAGATAAATCCAGATAGTCTTAGCTTGCAAAGTTTGTTCGTTCATCAAGCCTATCACGTTGCATCAAAGTGTACACAGACATCAACAACACAGAATCTCAACACGTTGACTGTTGTTCCATGAGAAATTAATTTCGAAGTGAACATTGTTTGCTTGGTTTAAAACAAACCAAGTATTGTACAACAAGGGTCGTAGTACACTTGTGAGAGTGTAGAGACTAGTATAATAGTGTTGCCTTATAAAAATTACAAAATTAAATTTATTTAAATCTTGCGCGATCTTTAATATAGCATTAATACCCATTATTATCCGTGAAAACATTTGCATAATTTCAACAATCGCAAACTAGAAGATTAAATATCAGTTACTTAATCGATAAAGGTAGGTTTAGTGCAAATTAAATTTAAATTTGCGAGATTATCGAGAGTAAACATGTAGCTATACATAGAAGCGTTGAGAGTCAACGTGTCGAAATTGTTAGAAATCTATCGGGCGTCCAAAGTGAAAGGGCTCCAAGGGGTGTTGCGTGGACCGAGATGCGAGCCATGGTGCATCGATTGTATTTCATCGCGTGGACCAATAAGTGCTGGATTGATTAGGGTGACGCGTGGTCGGTCGCGATACGATTTAAGCCTAAGTACTTTTGATTTGTCTCTGGTTAATTGATTCGCGGCGAGGATCTCGACACGCATCTCGTCGACGGCTGCGCCCGCCCCCGCACCGCATTCCGTTCCGTTTTATTGTCGGATACAAAAGAAGCCAAACACACACGACGGGGCCCGAGGCATCGGTCGACGCAACGCTGGAAACGCCGACGACTTCCGGTCTCTCTGATTTTCATTCCCCTTCTTTACACGCTTTTTCCCCATCGGTTTCTCAATGTGCATCTCTCATTTTCTCCTCTCTCCCCAAATTTTTCTGTTTTGGAACGCCGGTGCCGAAAAATCGTTCCCAAAAATCGGTCCTTTGAACCGCGACGTTCGACGACGACATCCTCGGACGTTGCGTGCGCGAACTATTTCCGGGACCAAACTAAACCTACGCTTTGTACTCTGGTCGGTCCCTGAAATAATTCGTCCCACGCGCCTCAGCAATCCGATACTCTTCCGTTTCTTCTCCTCCTCTCGTTAATTACATAATGTTCCGTATATGCATATACATATAATATGTATATGCATGTATGTATATATCTATGTATAGATATATATATTCATATTTATAGATATATGTATATATATATATTCATATTTATATCCATATACATGTATACGAGATGGTGTTCAAGGAGACCGTCGGCGACCAAGGCAAGAAAAATTGATAGACTGCGGATGTCCACACATAATTATGATCTCATGCATCGGTCATGAACAATGGTAGTTAGTTAGACCCCAATTTATTGGACGTACACGTAAATAATCATATGATTCCATGGAAAGTAAGGCAAATCTTTTAATTGAAATATTTGCCGTTGCTTTCTGCGACTCCAAACCACCTTTCAGGTGGAAAATGAATTTTATCTAAGCATGTTAACTAAAATTCATTTTTTTGCTTCTTACAAAAATCTAGGTTATTTATTTGTACATCTAGTGTATAATTTCTTAGAAGTTCTAAAACAAGAGACCGTTGAAAAGGATTGAATTAATTGACATATCTCAGCAAGAACAATCAGAATTGAAAGCAACGATCTACTTTTGAACTAAATAATAAATAATAGCATCCTTAAATTCCTTTGATGATTTTACTATTTTGTATTCAATGTCTGCTGTGTTCAAATTGTTCTACTATTTTTGTCATGAGCGCACAGAATCCGCAGCCTAAGAACGACTATTGGAACGCCGGAAACGGGTCCGTCCGATCGAAACAAATCCAGAACCGATCCCGGATGGATCGTCGGTATATAAGGCACGCTCTACTGGTAAACAAATCGATCGACTAGTACGATTTCATCGCGTTTAATCGCAGGCCGTTTACGAGAATTTTGGAAATCAACTATAAAGTAATCGCGCGAGGTGAAAGATCGTATATAAACAAAATCTGTTTAGCAATAACGTCGCTCGTGATTCGGATGTCGTTGAACACCATCATCGACTCCGCGACTGTGCGTCTCGTGTGCATAACATGATTGCACGACCGGCGAAGGACAATCGGCGCAGCCTGAGAGCCTTTAATACTTTGTGAGACAGACTTCTTCTGCGAAAGCTTAAAAAACAATTTTTCGTTTTTCCATTCACCTCTCGTGTTTTTTCTTTTGCTGATTTTTTGTTGTTGTTGTTGTTGTTCTCTGCAGCTTCTTACTCGTTTTCTTTACACTAAATACCGCCCTTTTTTAGAAACTTCACTTTACTCGCGTCGTTCGCCATAATGGCGGACGATCGGGGTTAACTATAGTGTTCGCTAGATGCGTGGTCGTACGAAGTTGACCGCTTGTTTTCGAGCACGACGAGTCCTCGGACCTTCAAAATTGACTTTTTCATAGAAAAAATACGTCGAATAGTCGACCCTGCTTTCTGACGCGTTGCTGGATCGATGGCGGTTGATCTGGGACTCCGAAGTTCAGAGCTTTGATTTGAGGAAATTGGAAAAGGAGCCCCTAATTAGCTAGAGTTCACTGCTAGCTAATAATACTGAAGTTTGTGCTTTCGCCAATTTACTTTTGACTCGAAGCTAAAATTTTAAAAGTGAGCCAGCTGAGTTTTCAATTTGTATCTTCTACAAATTATTTTCTAAGGAAAAATGTTTCTATTTTCATGCACTCACAGTGTATGTTAAATTGAATGGCTCATGTGTCCAATCTCCATCAGAATTCTACTGTTTTTATTTTTATAATTATCTACCATATGAAAGATCCTTGGTTTAGTAATTTTTATTGCTCGAATGAAACTTCAGGAGACTAACAATTTTATTTCTTTCTTACGAAAAAATGAATTTCTGCGTGTCTCTAAATTCAGTCAGCTGTGTTATTGGAGAATAAAGACGATACGGACAAACATTTTTGTTGATAATCGTCGGAGCAATTAAAATCGGAGTCTGTCAAGCGTCATGAGCAGTTCGTTAGGCTTCGATTCGAAGGAAGCGTCGAAGCGCCGTCGAACTCGAATCAGAGCGGCGTTTATAATTTATACATTTATACAGCTGTGTCCGTACGTATAATTGGATAGAGAAGTTTGGCAAACAGTATATTTAATCGACGGCACGAACGACTTATCCACTCGACGTGTGTTGTGGTCTGTGTGTATGTGTATGTATGACACATGTCTGTGTGTACGCGTGTAATTATTATACATATCGATAGTAATATATACCGGTAAGGCGATGCTACGAAAATTCTTCGCAGAAAGACATTCGGGAACCTAGTAGAATAAAAGAGAAAATGAACGTTCAAAATTCAACCCTTACGAATTTCGTCTAAAATTTTTCGAACTCCTCAAAAATCAGAAACGAATGTCTTCGAAGAAGAATAACACGAATCATTGTCGTCGTGGAGGATCGAATGATTTTCGAATCGTAGCAAAAGAGAATCGAGGAAAAATCGAAAGGATTTGATGAACTAAACCACCCCCGCACGACGTCGACGCGAAACAATAAGATTTCCTCGGCCACAACATTTGTTAGAACGGTTAGTAGTAATAATAGTATAAATGGCGCTACTACTATCATAGTATAATGAAAATACACAAAAGACGAACATTCATTAATATGGTACAAATATATAGTATAGCCGTACAGCGAGTAGTTTACCAGTAACAGCGAGTTCGGCTTATCCGTAGAATCGTATAAACTTCTAAATTAGGAGTTTCTTTTTTGTTTCTTGTTGGATAGACCTGCGAGTTAACTTCATTTACGATTCGTTCTAATAGATTTAGCCGCCCCTTATATCTCTATCTTACAGTTTCCACCAGGCTGTCTAGAGTCTCTGTTCTCGATTGACAATGTTCGACGAGAAACACGCGTAGCCTAGCGACAAAATTCGACGTTTATTTTGGTTCGCGTTTTCACGCCGTGAAAAAAGATTTTACTTCAAAATCCCCACGAACTCGAACGAACGAACGAACGAACGAACGAACGCACGAAGAAGGAACAACCTGTTTAGAAAAATCCTTTCTGTTCGATCGAAAGCGATTGTGTCCGTTCTAGACGATAGGCGTGTTAAAGCAAAGAGAATATGAAAAACAACGTCTGGCAAGCGTCGCGAAGAACAAGAACAAGAAGAACAAGAACAAGAAGAAGAACAAGAAAGCAATAAGAGGAAGGAAGAGAACGGAAAACACCGATAACCATGGTTAGAAGAGAAACCGTCGAACGTTGAAAAACACCAAATTTCAATTCTACGATCCTTCCTTCAACGAGGAGAAACTAATTCTACAACGCCGAGGCTGGTATCTAATTATCGATCTAAAAAATCCGTCACCCATAAAGATGAAAAATCGATTAACGATCAACAACGTCTAAGCGGTGAATGCGCGTGTTACGTAAAACATGGAGGCTTATCGTGTGTCCTCTGTGTCTTCTGCGCACGTGTGTGTGTGTGTGTGTTTGTGTGTACGATTTTTACACAACTTTTTTTGTCTTCGTTTTTCTACTTTATACTGAGTTCACCCCCGTCCTCCGTTATTCGTTAACTCCTAAAATCGTTTAATAAATCGCTTAACCGTTAGAGCATTATGCGTAAGTCGACCGAGAACGTATATGTATAATACAAGTACCACCGTATTTTAATATTAAACCTGCGACATTACCGTTAAGTGTAATAGTGAACATTAAGAACATCGAAGAACAGTCAGATAGGTGTGAATCGTCGATTCTAGCCTTAAGTTTCTCATTTCTTTTTACCCGCGCGATCTATCGTTCACGAGCTTGCTTCCCCTAATCGGACTTCATTTACGGTCTCCTCTCCTTCGTTTCTTCTCTTTTTCGATTTTGCGTGTGTTATTTCATCTGTTTTTTTTCTCTATGTACATACAACCAAGGGAGGTAATCGCGATCGACGATCTCGCGCGATCCACGGATCGACGGATCGTTCTCGCGGGCGCGAGAATTTTCGGAGAAACGGAAAAACAAACGAAAGAGACGAAAAATGGCGGCAGGTAAAACGCGAACTGCTATCTCTGGATTAATCCTACGTGAGCAAAGATCTACACGATTAAATACAACTCTCTCTTTCTCTCTCTCTCTCTCTTTCTTTCATCTCTCTCCCTCTCAGATCGCGCTCAGGATCTCGATCCCCAATCTCTGGATCCGACTCGTTCTTGTTCCTGTATCTTTTTTTCTTATTTCTGTTCTCACGCGGGCTATTTTCTAGTAAATGTGGTCCGATCGTGATGAGCAATTCCGACGATTTCAAAGGACGAAGAGAACGCAAGAAGACAGACAGTGTTGTTACCATACGTTTTTTCCTCAAAAAACTCACAGAGCACGATACAATATCAATTCTCTAGTAGTAACTCCAAAAATATGTTATTCTCTCCCTATTATATTTATAACTAAATTATCTAATCCTCGCAAAAGTGTGTCAGTTACTTTGTTTACAGTTGATAATAGAGTCGTTCCGCACGAACTACCCCCGAACGATCATAATCCTACGATCCAATCGAGAAACACGATCCCTGGTTCCGTGGTTCCTTTGATTCGTTTTATTTTTTTCTTTTTCTCTCTCTCTCTCTCTCTCTCTCTCTCTCTTTCTCTCTCAGTTTTCGTTTCTAGCCATTTCAACGCGAGCAGACGCGCCTCAAAGCTTTAAACAACCGTTCGTCGAACGTTTTTCGTTTCGTGACTCGGGGTACGCGCGCCGGAGAATTTGTGTCAGCCTTTTTCTGGTTTCTTTCATCTCTTTGAGACATTCTCCACATGATCTTCGAACGATATTCGTGTTCAAACCCCAGTCAAATCGAAACATATATAGTGTTTCTTCTCACGCGCGCGCACCCTGACTAATCGTTAGAGATTCCACGCTAAATAAATTCGCTATTGGACACAATCTCATTATAACATTTTAGGCACTACACCTAGACTAATAAATCACTCCGCTGAAAACCCCCCTCCCTCGCCCTGATGCGATAAGAAAACGTATGTACAAATTTAAAAACGATTAAAATAATTCTATCCCTAGAGCTTTCAGTGTGTACGTGTGTCTGTGTACGCGTGCACGAATGCCCGCGCGGATCGCTCGCAATTTTCCCACATGCCAAACGCATTGTCGCTTCTTGGAAAAATATCACTCGTTAGATCAATGGTCGTTATTTTAATTGAACGTGAAGCGAGGGCCTGTCGCAGATAGTTTCTAATCTACACAAGAGTTTGCAAAATGGATAATTAGGTGGACATTGAATTCGACACTACATTCGATATTAATGTTCTCTCGATAGAGATATCAAGATATTGATCGATCGATTAAAACGAGTAATATTGTTCATTGAGAGGCGACGTGTTGCGCTAATTATGCGAGCGTATCCGCGATACGTACACACTCGGCCATCTTCAAAAGCCTGACCAAAAACCACGCCGCGCAGATATTGACACTATACAATAATTAATAAAATATCACAACTAGAACCATCGATACAGTATACGGTATACTTGTGTTTCATATTTTTCTTTTTACATAATTTCTTCTCCCGTATATATGTATATATATATATATATATGTGTGTGTATATACATATATATACACATATATATAAATCTATATAGTTGTATAGCTTCTACGGTTTCTTTAATTAGATACTCTATCTTTCTCTCTATCATACACTCACTCACTCTCTCTCTCTCTCTCTCTCTCTCTCGTTCAGCAACGCGCTTACTCCTACGATCCCGTACAGAGGACGATGCGTGTTAAAAAGTAACAAATGACTGCGCCGTGCGTGACTGACGAGCTTGTACTGACTGACGAACTATACCTAAGGGAACCTAACACACTGTCATAGGACCTGCTAACACCAGAACCACCAGATGTTGACAACAATGAACTTTTATCACCTCGTGGAGGCAACAGGATTTTATTTGACTGGCAATTTTAATTTATTGGCAATTCGATAGTCATCAGAATTAAAAGAGAGATGAAGGGTTTCTGAATGTTTTTCAATTCCCATTAACGAGGGATGACGAATTAATTCATGGACTGACTGTCATTCATGGACTGCAGATTTTATATCAAATGCAATAAAATGTGATACTTGATACTAGATTTACGGAGCACTAAAAGCGACTATTTTACTTTATTTTATAAAAGGAACGAGAATGTGTCTATCCAAATTTTTAACCATTTTTCAAATATGTAAGAAATAAATTAGTTGAATAACTTTACAATGTTAATAATCGTAAACTAAAAATATTAGCACCCATCTCCGGATTTTATGCATTTATGACAAATATGGGTGGATGGAAGATTAACAAAATTTTTAAATACGCACGTATTATTTCTAAGTTGTTGAAGTCATTAGAGAAAAAGTAAATTTCTACTTGTGTTTCGCAATTGATGCAGACAATTTTTATTTTGCATGAAGATCCATAGTCTAATTATCACCTTCTGTCAAACTTTAACGTGTTTGTTACCACCGTCATACATGTACAGCGTCCACCATCTCATAAATTACATCAAGATAGGAAAATTATCTATACGTTGTTATTTAAAATGATAGTACACGATCTTCAAAGAGTCCTCAACTTTATTGTACAGTCCTAATCCGATATAAACGAGGTACGTTTGATAAAACATTTTAACAATGAAGACTCTTTCAAACAGACGGTGGTAGCAAACCCGTTAAAATGTTCTATGTAAAGTATTACTTTCATTAAAAGAAATCATCATCCCCGGTGATTCCAGCATTGAATAGTATTGACATGCATCTAGTGCTAGCTGGAAGTTGCTGTCCAGTGAAACGAGAACCAAAGTGTAGAGGACACCTACAGGATCTACGTCATCGAATACTTTGCGACACGGGGGTGGCATATCCCCACTAGATAACATGTATATCGTACAACAAACGTAAAAAGTAATCTACTCGACCGCTAGTCTTAGGCTAAATCGTGTTCGCAGAGTCCTCCCGCCGCGTCGTCAGTCAAAACTTGCTCTTTGGATGAGAACGAGAAAACCTGACTGAGAAATGGGGTTCACCTACGTCTACCTACTGACACGTGTAATACCTGTACAACACATCTACGTGTAGCACAGGCTTTCTCGAATAGATGAATCGAGTGTTAGTTAAATGACTATGTGTACGACTGTGATGCGTCTACACCGTGTAAGAATGCTCTCTCGTATGTATCTCTGTGAAAACGTGTGTATACGTGTTCTCCGTTTGTGCATGAATCGCGATTCAGAACGAAAAAAAAAAACAAAAACGAACTCTGTACATACACCCGCGCGTATATATACATATATATTATATCACTATTCGCTATCTATTAACAACGGTTCCCGTTTACGGTAGTAGAATGTGTGAAATCTAAGGATATGACTTTTTCCCACCCGACGGGCGAGAACAGAAGGTAGCTTCTCCTAAGCGAGTACAACCCCTACGATCCTATATGGAAGCATACATACATATATATACACGTGTAGGTGCGCTACGCGCTCGTGTCCGTGTCGATTACATCCTGTTCTCCTGAAAAACGCAGCTGGTGTGTCATCGAGTCTCAAAGTAGCTGCTAACTCCACTTGCAATGCTGATTTTATACTAGTTGCTGTGATCTAATTTGGAGTAGCAGAAGTGTTGCACCCCCGATTTGGAAGTAGCTGAAGTATTGCACTTCTGATTGAGCTTGCAAATAACTCACTAACAGCTACAGAAACTAACTATAGCGATTTGTGAGCTATTTGCGAGTAATAGAACTAGTGCACACCCAATCTAGCATATAGCTCTTCAACAGCTGCAGGAACTAGCTACAGCTATTTATGAGCTATTTGTGAACAGTAGTAGTATTTTACTCTTACTACAGCTTACAAATAGCTCTTCGATAGCTGTAAAATAGTAACCGGCCCACAATCAGCAGAAGCGATCAATTACTTTGTGTTTTTAATATTAAAGTGGAATTGACAGCTACAGTGACCTTGAGGATACCTCCAAGGTGTTTTTTGACGGAAAGCAAGCTGCAATCTTGTCCCGCGTACCCTGTCGTCGATCAAACACGCAACACTCACGCTGATTCTATTTAGCTATTCCTTCACTTTTTCCCCTGCAACCTCCGGACACGAGATATCAGAGCCTCTCGCCGCCCTTCGCCCCCTTTTTTTTGCAGTAAATATTAAACGTTAAGTATGATTACTCGTTGAACAGGCACATCGACTTGGTTACATGTACAGTAATTTGAAATCCGCGTATGCACGCGCTGCATGAATTTGTTCGTGTTCCTAATCGTTCTTTTCGTTCCATGAACATCTACCGAAAGTTAGCGAATAATAGCAGCGACTTGGTGTAATGCTACGTTACAAACGTTGAAAATTCTGCTCCGTTTCTTTTTGTGATATTGATAACGTGTCTAAAAATTTCACTCCATCATCCTCTATCTTCTTGCTTTCATACTTTCTATCTATCTTTCTTTCTTTCTTTTTCCATTCGCTCACGCTCTCGTACTACGTGTAAAATACTTCTAGTTAAACTCTGGACATGGATCACTCTAATCAACATACCGCAGCTACTACCCCGTTTACGTTTATCATACAGCTATGTATATAAAATAATTAGCAAAACAATGCCTAAGCGTCATTCCATTAAAAACCACGAGATACACGTCAGCGGCACGCGGAGAAAAAGAAAAATCATCCCCCTCTCTCCCGTTAAGCTTTCCGCGACGCTCTTCACTCTCGTTTCTTCTGGATCCTCGTATCTTTGTTAGAAAACGCCGAGGAATGGTGCGTGCACGTCCACCCTTTGTTCTGTCTTTCGAACGAACACACCGAAACGCAAGGAAGAGAGCCTATTCGTGGATATTTAACTATGTACAAAAATCGACGTTGCTTACGCGAGCGTCGTTCCTCTCCTTTTCGTTTCTTTGCGTGGAAAAGTGTGAGAAGGAAGAACATGATTCTCTACGAGGCGGGGGGAACGAAGGAAAAACAACAGGGGAAAACCGGCCGGGGAGAAAAATAGAAGAGAAGAGAAATCAAATATATACATGCCGAGAGGAAAATTTGTGGTACCCGGTTTCTATCGGTGTGCGGTTCCTCCTTCGACGGAACCGACCAGTGCGACAATGACCGGGTCGGTCCGGACCCTGATCATGTGCATATTTGTGTTACACGTTTTGTGCAATGTACCATACACGCGTACATTCTTCTACAAGCAAACGAAACGAGAAAGGAAACGGAGGACGAAAAACCTAGAAGAAGAAGAAGACAACCCCCCCGAAGGTGAAACGCAACGTGGTACAAGGAAAAACAAAGGAGGACGATCAACTTATTCCTGAACGAGCCTAAACGCACAGCCGGGAACGGGACACCCGCGTCCTCCCACCTCCCGTTTTTCTATTATTAAGGACAGCCTAGGTTGCTATAATAATTAATAATAATAATCATAGTAGCGGTAAATGATAGTCGTAATAGCAAGTGGTCGTCAGGACGATCAGGCGACAAAGGCTGATTACGCGATTAAAATAAATAGTCAGGCTGCTGCGAGGAGGTACAGCGTTTGTCAAATACAAGTAACCGTGCGCGATCAACATCACCGTCGACTCCGAAAAATCGGATATCGATCCCACCCCTCCCCGAAATCAAAAAACATCGTGCGAGCAATCCCTGATCAAGGACTACCCGATCGTTACAACAAATCGGCATTTAACACAGCTCCGAATGAATAAACCTAACGAGACGAGAAAGCTCGAGACACGCTTTACCGTATCCTCGATGCTGCCGTCTCCTTCCCTCGCTCTGTGTCTTTGTGTTGTGTACGTGTGTATGCGAACCGCCGACATCCGGCGACTCGGGAGAATGTCCTTTATCGTCACCGGAAGTGGAGGAACGCTTTAAAAAATCATTGAAGCGTGTCGTCACGCTCGCGAACGTAGCTCTTTTAATCACGATCTGCAAGATCGTTGATCTAAAAGCGTTCGCTGGCGAGCATTAAAACCGATGAAGTATATGATACGCGTCAGACATATCATAAAAGGAAATGCAAACTTATATCCTCCCCGTCACAACGTCGCAGGTTGATTTAAAAAAAAAAAGGGAAATCATTCGAACTAACAAAGATACGCCCGCTGTTTCGCGCTAAAGTAGAGCTCTGCTTTCGTCATGCTTAAACCGCGCATAGAACCTTCTCAAACCATATTCTCTTCGGCGCGGTGGCATTCACGCATTTTTCTCTTTCTCTCTTTCTCATCGAAAATTTGCGGAGTATACAACACATATACTCTAGTTTACAAATATGCGCTGTCTAAGCCGAACAAAATGTACGTCGACACTACCGAAATAATACAAACGATACAAATGGTTCACTGAGAAAACAGCGTCGCGCCTCCGCTCCCTTATACCACACACTTTCTCTCTCTCTCTCTCTCTCGCTCTCTTTCTCTCCACTTCATTCTCTTCTGACTCTCGTCCAACGCACAAGATCGAACGAAACGAGAAAGGCAGCCAGGAAACCGCAACTTGCGCGACAGAACATCGACGACAGCGTCGGAACACGTTATTGCCAGCGATTTCCATTTTGTTTTTGACTCGTTTATTTCTTCCTCGACGCCATCTAGACAGTGTTGCAATCGCGATTCCACACGGGCAGTTCCGAAGGGGGCAATCGCTGCTTAGGACGGATTGTCAGAAAGTGAAATGTTGAAGAACGACCGTGTATCGCGCCGAGAGTTCAGTCAATCTTTTCTCCTCAGGTTACTTTTCTTCTTCTTTTTTTTTGTTACTTTCGGTTTCTCCCTTTTTTCAAAGCTCTAACAGGTTTGCGAGTGTGCGAGTGCGTCATTGCGGTTTTCGTAGTCGACAGCAGCATCGTGAGAGACCCCCTTCGTTCGTAGTAAAAAGATCGCGGGGATTCGAACGCGTAGGATCTACGGGATCGGTGCTCTCTCTCTCTCGTTTCGTTCGATCCTCTTCCCATCCTCCTTTTGCAACCTCTTGGAAATTCGGGCAAGGTCTCCTTCTATCTTTTGCTTTTTCTGTTGATAGCTTTCTCTCTTTTTCACTTTCGCTCTCTGTTTCTCCTGCTTCTTCCCTTGCTTTCCCTCTCTTTCTCGTTTTCTAGCCTTGAGTCGCAACAGAGCTAGAATTTACTCGGTGAACCACAAACCGGAAGGTTGATATTGATGTTTGGCCGGCGATAGCGGGGCCAATCCGTATACGGCCGTTGGCTGCATATGTGCAGGCAGTGGATGCGCTGCATGACTCGCGAGCAACGGTCTGGCCGAGCTGTGATGAGCTGGTGGTGGCAACGCTCGACTAGAATCATACAACGTTAATGGAGACGAGCTGGAAAAAACGGGATAATCAACGTTAGAAACTCTCCGTAAAGCTCTATAAAAAAAGGGAAATGAAACATTGTATATTTTGTTCTTTTTTAGCTCGCTCTTCAACTCTTGAGTCAGAAGGTTCACTGATATCGCTTGTCGGTTCGAGAACAGACTCGCAGAAACGAGCAAAATTCGAAAACCATCACAAAAATCTTGTCCCTTTAACTCTTTCCGTACCTCTTTAACTCCAGTTGCGTTTTTAAAAAAATGTTTTCTCTTCTTTTCACTAAGAGCAACGTTAGAGGAGGTCTCATATCGAAAAAATGAATTAAATGGAGACATTAAAAACTCTTGTATGTACGGTTAAAAAAGCAAGTGGTCCAGCATTGGTTCCACATATGTTAACTTTTGCATATATTCTTACTTTAAAAATATAAATCGGTGTAATAGTAATCAAAGAATGAAAATTCGGAGCATTTTCGTAATAATTCCAAAAAAGACAACATACTGCTAAAAAAATATGCTACCTGGATATCCAGGTACTTGGTTGCTCACAAAAATATTTTTGCTCGTCCCTGCCACAGCCTGCGGCGTTAAAAAAGGCGCACCCAAGTATATTTGCTACTTAGAATATTCAATATAATGTTGAGAATAAGACTGTGCAATTGCAAATTTTGTAGGACTATGAAAATTCTGCACTGATTTTAGTAAGACATTTTTGAAATTCACTTTTCAGATGCACCCTATTGAACGCTCAACGCGAACATCGAGTAATCGATAGACTTTTCTTCCCAACGTCATGGATCTATTACGTTTACGACTCGTTACTGCCATTGTCTAGACTAATTGTATCTTCTTTGTACCGGGTCGTTGTATAAGTATTTTTATCTCGCGTGTCTTATCTAATTTCGACTCGTTATCGCAATTATACTTGAACCGCGGTTTATTACGGTTGGTTAAAAGAATCGTCCTCGGAACTCGTTTTTACGTAAATTGTGACGGTTTGAAAAGAGATACGTCAATGCACAATATGAATTGAAAACACAATCGAATACAAATTGAAAATGACAGTAATATTGATCCCGATTAAATAAAAATTGGAACAAACTGACCTTTACAAATTTACTGCACGAAGAGTGCAAAACAATAAAACCCAATCTTGTCTACAATGTGTAATCAGCAATTTACTTTCTATTTAAATAATGCCGACAAAGGCAATTTCCGCCAGGAATCTCTCTGGTTTACAAAATATCAGCGATCCAGCTAAAAGATACGAATATTGCATCAAAACCATAAAACCAGTTGCTCAACGACCCGATACAACGTGTCACGCAACGATCGTATCGCTGGCTACCACAATCCGTATCAGCTCGTGTAATATACCGTGGCGACTTATGAATTATTCGACTCTTTTCAAAACCGAAGAATCGCGTGGTGCAGAAAAAAGGTATCGATTATCCGATCCGGCGCGGTTCTCTGTGTGCATGCGATAGAAAAAACGAGATAATAACAAGATACAGTGTGTGCGTAACGGGTCACACGATTCTAGATCATTGCCAAAAAACATGACTACTCGTACGATCACAATAAGGGTGAACAAACAACATTACTGGGTAGAGATAACGGAACAACTAAAGTCTTGCCTCGATAACTGTCGCGAGAGCAGATTCCTTCAAATTTCTCTCCGAAATATTCTTGTTTCAAACAAAATTACACCTTTTAGAGGGTCAGTGAGAACGTGAGTAGATAACGTTGGGGTGGGGGGATGATTCAGGATCCTGGTTAAGCAGTGAAGGGTTCAAGGATCCAGCAAGGGTCTCTATATACTTTCTTACTTCAATCTTATTTTCTTAGTCACTTTTCTTGATGCATAGACGCGTTGAATAGAGATGGTGATAACGGGACGCGACAGTTATCGAAGCAGCACCGTGTAGCTAAAACGAAAATATAATAAATGGTACACACATGCATGCATCAACTAGGTGTCTAGGTACCCACCCGGGTGTGAATCCCTGATAGGTGGGCACTTGTTGCTGCTGGATAGCAGTGGGAGCCTGAGAAGGCGCGGCGGTTACGTACACCGGGGGTGGCACGGCATGGGCTCTTGAACGCACATGGGCGTACTCCTGGTACAGGGGTTGTCCCAGATGCTGGGCACTTCCTATTACAGGCCCCCCTGCAGGACTTCTGCCCCCGCCACCGCCCCCAGGACTCAGGTGGGCCGGATGCCCATGATGGCTGTGGGTATGACCCGGATGGGCTGCCGAACCCACCACCTGGCTCTGCCTACAAAACCCAAAACAAAATCCAACCCTTCGTTATGCAATTTCCATGCGGCATTTACTTACTGTATGGTAACAGAAGTCTCTCTGTAACAGAGGACCCAGAGACCAAACCGACACTGTGCGACGAACTTTTCCCTGCAGCTTTCTCTCTGTCTCTTTCTTTTTTCTCGCGAGGAGAGATCGTCAACCGCGGAATGCAGGAAATTCTTTACGAGCAAAGTTTGGACCATGTTCGAGGCAGTGCTGCGTGATAGCGTGAGATTGTGAGCATGTGATGGGATCTTTAGGTAATGAGTGATTCAACGTTGAACTAGGAAGAAATAAGCATGGCTAATGGAAGATGTCCTCAAATGAACTAACTGCAAAGGGTTCGGAAACTTTAGAAGTACACAGAGCACGAAATTTAATTATGTAGGATATTTAACAATTGTGGTATTGTTGTACTAAAAATAGTACAAAACGTTCCAGAAGTATTGAAGATTACGCAGCATCATTTCATTGAATGAAAAATTTGTAGAATGTAATAGACGATGCAGTGAATGCTCTAGACTCAGGGTGCTGTACATATGTCCAAAGTTTCGCAGTTTCCCTGATTTCCAGAATGAAGATCTCCCCTCGGGTTTCTGATCATTTTCTTTATCGTGGGTTCGTGTTCATTTGTTTTCTTTGTGGTTGGATGTTAACATAGAGAAGATCATGCTGTCTACTTGCCCTGATAACTGTGTACTTAGTCCGTCTCGACAGCATGTGACAGCGAGCTGCCAGGTGATCATCGGTTTGGTCGTTTTGTCAATTTTAAAAAAGAAAACCTACATGCAATCTCGATAACTACGTGCACACGAATTCTCACTCGTAAGCTAATCTAACTTCTCTGTCTCTAGGATCTTTCTAGATCTGTGGTCAAGTGTACGATACATGCTTCGATTCGTAGGTGTGTCTCTGATTAGCATATGTGTGTGTGAGTGCACGTGATATCTTTGTCTCTGTGTACATGTTTATGTGGTCTTGTTATATAAATAGGAATACATGCTGTGGACGATCCTCACCTGTACTGATGCACAGTGTTCGCCACCGCCCATTTCTGGTGCTCTCGCGAATGAGCAGCAGGAGGTTGAACGTACTCGTGCTTGTACTCAGCCCTCTTGCCAGGCCACGATACCCGCTTGTCCGTGCCGGTTGTATACACGATATGCTGCTCTTGGAGGTGAGGATGCGCGCTACTCGTGGTCACATACTGCAAGAAGTAGTCATGCATGTCATAGGCATCATCCTAGAAAACAATTTCCAAAAAGAAAGATTACTAAAACAGGGGAGGAGGCGTCAGTGCCAATTTGTACTAGTCCGGATCCTCTTGCCGGCATCTTCAAAGAACTCTTAGAGGACTATATCACCGATAGATAGAAATAAATGTTGAAAGAAAAAGAACGGAAATAATAGTCTAAGAAATTATTCAAAAGATAAATTTAAAAATAATTTTAGTCAACTAAAAAGATACAGAAGAGAAGTTAGAGCAAAATTTAACCTGATAGGTCGGTGGCTCTTTGCAGGCTGGCGCGTGACACGGATGTGGGGCAAGGTATTCGACACCGGGCTCCGGTTTCGTCGCGACATTCACCATGTTACACTCGGACTGTACTTTAGCCAATAACCGTTTCTTCTGCGACTGCGAGGAGTATCCAGAGCTACTGCTGCAAGGATCAAACGATTAGAAAACTGTACATTTACATGTATTCAACAATTAACACGTTGACTACCGTGGTGGTCACCAATGACCGATGGCTATTGACTTGCATAAAAATGATTATCATAATTAATTCTTTCTTTAATAATTTCAATACGCTGAAAATAGTATATACTCATTCTTCAATCGTTTAAATTTTTCTCCTGTTTTAAATTGCACCAACCCATTTTTGTTATAGATTCATAAAATCCGCAGTTTAGTCATAATACTAGTATTACTGAATATCAATATATTCGTTCTGACGAATTAAATTATAGTATAAGGGTGTAACTTTGGCAATAAGGCAAACTTCGTTATCAAGTAATTAATAATAATTGTTAATAACCCTGATCGTTTATACGAATGAAATAAGCAAGACTCGCATGAAACGCTCGAAATTCACGCGGCGGTCAACGTGTTAATTAGAGCAGTCTTTGGTCCATGATGCTACCTGCTGACATGATGTTGCTGTTGAGGCTCGTGTTTAATTAACTGCGTGGTCTGCTGGTGTTGGGGATGCTGAGGTAAGTGTTGGTACAGGTGAGTGTGCGCTCGGCCAGGACTAGCTTCGCCGTCGCTGTCGCCGACGGTGACGCAGCTGATGATGTTCTTCCTCTGCGTCCTCTGCGACGTGCTATGCGCCGTCACATGTCCGTTCGTGTGGGACTGGGTAGTAGAGTGTGTCTGTTGCATCGGCTGCACCACCCTGGGCGTCGACTGCGTGCTGTAAATGCAGAACACCTCGGATTAATAAACGACAACGTGAACGAGCTGGTGATGAAACCCGGCTAGATCTCATGTGACAGGTTACAACGTGTAGGAAAAATGGTACTGAACGCTGCAGGTCAAAAGTGTTAGTCTGCGATTGGAACGTTGTCGATTCTTCAAGCTCCGCAACCGTGTTTTTTTGCATCAAAGACCACCCACATATTCTAGATATCGACAATGTGCAATCGTTCGCTCTACATAGGGCTGCATCGCGACACAAAGCGCGTTAATGCTCTCAACCCCGCAAGTACAAGGACATATGTTTCTATCTACAAAGCGTTACTTAGGCCACGGTTTCTCAGCGATTGTTTAACCAACCGGATGATGTATTGATGAGGACGTGTGATTTTGCGGTGTGCTTATTACGTTACGGTATAATGTACCTTCGAATGACTTCCTCGCGGACTGGACGTCCATCGCCAGACAGGCGAGTTGCCAAATTTTGACAGGCTCCACACTGGCGATCTCCACAGCTGTCAATGATATTCATGCATGATTCCACTACTTTCTAGTCTACCGGTAGGAGAATACGCTAAAGTAAAATATACAATATCCACGGTACTCTAAACACGCACGGAGCTCCAAGATACAAATATGTACTGCGAGACGAGAGTGAACTCGTACACGATATACATGTTCGCAAAAAGCGCTGTACGAAATTTCGAAGCAAAAATAACAGCGAGACTAACTCGGCCTGGAGAGAGACACCGTGTACACTCGTTCGAAGAGGAACAAGAGATTGTCGTCCTCCGGTCGGTTTTTAATCACAACGAGCTTCTAGCTATAGATCTAAACGCTCTACCCTGACGTCGAAGACGTCGAGGTGACCACTCACCATTTGCCAGGTGTTTCGTCCTCGCTATCACTGATCGTGATAACAGAGACCGCCGGCGACGGTGTGTCGTGGATCGTGATGGTTTGCTGCCGACCGGATGTGACCTGATGGTGTTCTACGTTATGACTACTGCTGTGCTTGCTGCTATGATGGTGCTGCTGCATAGGTTGCTGTTGCCAATGACCGCCGCTCGGGGAATGCCGTCTCATGTTGCTCGGCGGCGTGCTCTCCTTCACCCTCTTCTTCACAGGACTAAGTTGCTGCGTCTCCTTCTTGTGTTCATGCCTGTGCTGCGACTGCTGTGGAACCGTCACATGGTGTTGATGGTGTTTCGCGTTACGCTTCGCCCAGCTCTGAGGATGCTCAACGAGGGCACTGGTGTTGTATACTTCGGTGACAGGAAACACTGGCCGCTGATCCTTCCCCAAAACAAGGGAGATTAGTTAAAACACCGTTCGGTAGATCGTATGGCGGCGTCTATCTTGACAGGCTTACCTGCAGGATGGCGGAACTGTCCACGATCAGCGGTCTTCCCCAGTCTCCAGCGTCGCTCAACAGAGGTTGCTGGATCGCTGTATGTTGCGGTGGCAACTGCTGCCACGATGGTACGATGGCAGCCATTTGACGACTCCCGCCGGGCCAGGACGTCTGCACAGCGTTCTGTGGTTAACAGGTGATATTACATTTCGGCCGGGTGCAAGCGTTACTCCTAGATTGCGGATTTTACGTATTCAAACTTCCTTTGACAAGGGATCTCCACAAGTGACAGCTTCAGGACTTCATAAAACTTTGCGAGGGCATAGTTCTTGCAAAAATGTTAGACACGTATTTTTAAGGCACCCAGGGAGTAAAAACAACTCTCAGTGTTGAGGGTGAGGAGAGTTATTGATGTTCATACTCAACATCAAAGACTGTCATCACCCCTTCAGTATGCATCATAATTACCCATAGAAATATGTGTGAAATATTCTTCTAAAAACTACCTTCTCAGAAAGATTCGTAAAAATCGGAAAAGTATTTTTTTTTTATAAAAACATACCCTCACCAGTTTATTCAAATTGATATAAGGAGAAATAATTGTTTACTCGACTTCGAACAATTTTTTGACCGAATATCCGCATTCTAGTCACACCGGTGGCATAACATAGTGTTAGTGAATTACCGTCAGCAACATTTGACGGCCAGTTTCCACCATGGACACAGGAACAGCCGCATATTGTTGTTGGGCGGCTGCAGCCGCTGCTGCAACGGCCTGCTGCGATATGATGGATGGTTGGATCTGCAGCGGGCCTTGTTGCGCTTGCGGAGGCTGTGGAAAAACCCACGGTATGATGAAACGATCACGAATGAACGGTTAAATACGCGACGGGTCGGAATGATAGTCAATAATATCGCATTTACTTGTGCAACAACTACGTGTTTTGCAGGACTTGGCATCGTCTGATAACTGGGTGGATGACAAAGTAGACCGGGCACCAACTGATGCGGAAAGTCGTGCACCCCGCTTCGTCCACTATTTGATCCGCTAGACGAGCTACTGTACTGAGTCGCACGACGACTACTGTTACTGTATATTTGATACTAAAAGAAAGAATAACAGCGTGACATACAAACTAAATCTTGCGTGGGCGAGATGCTGGGCTGATGTATAATTCGTGTCAGTTCCTGTTCTTACTTTATTCGATAATCAAGTCTCTTTGCCATTCAGTTCTAAGTTACGTCAGTTGGGGATGACTTCAACGAATGAATAGATAAAGTGCATTCAAAATCAGCATGTATCAAGGCTTTCAAGGAACTTGACGTTTTACTAGGCAAATGAATGGTAGTTCTTGAAGAAATAAAGTTACTGAAGTAGATAGTGATCAATAGATTGCGGATCTAAATGCACAATAAAAATTTTCTTCGTCAATTATAAGGTACAGGAGCCAAATACAAACTCCGAAAATACTGCATACTAAAATCCATAGTCTATTGATCACGCTACACTTTCTAACAGATTTAGGTTCAACACGAACCAGCATTGATTATACACCAGATGTATCGGGAACAGAAATTATGTCAACGATGAGATTAATGAAAAGTATGAATCGAACTGAATTATTCTGTTTGACTGCATGGGGAGGAGGTAGTCGTCGTCGTTTACGAACCAGATTGTCGTATCCCGTTTGAGCGGTGCGATGCTCCCTGACCAATCGTTGTACTTGATTGGTCAGCTGGTTGTTGAAGGTGAAGGTGACAGCGCTGCCGTTCGTTGTCGGCACGAAATTCGCAACCAACGACGTCGGCGGGGGTGGCTGAGGCGCTGGGGGTGCTTGGTGATGCGCTGGACTTGCCGTGAAGTCGCCCGCTCGCCGGCAAACCTCCATCATCTGGACAGAAGCCTTGACGTTGTTACAGTGTGCATAATCGACTAAATGCGCCAGGGTGACAAACGCGTGGTTCAGAGCCTCCCCGGGTGTTATTCGGCGCTCCTGCAAACCAGAAACGCTCCGTAAATAATACAGTTGTGCTTCAAAACATGTGTACAAAATATGTACAATTTTTGTGAAAATATATCGTGTGTCTCTTGGGAATATAACTCTTAATAATTTCTTTATAAATTTTTTACAAACGTATTGGTGACTTCCTCAGATTAGAATGGATAGATTAGAATACAGATTACATAACTGTAGTTCTTTCTTTTAAGTAGAATGCGGATTTTATGCATTCAGGACATAAAAGAGTAGATGAAGTATGAAACAGTAGAGAAATAAGAGGAATTTAAGACTGTCCATATAGTATCACGAAATTATTAGAACTATTAAAAGAATTTGTAATTGATACAGAACATTTTTATTTTGCATAAAAATCCGCAGTTTACCTATAAGAGACAACATGAACTAGATATTACTACCTGGTCCATCGTGAGCATTCTCTTTAAGAGGTCAATGAACTCCCTTCTATCCGCTTTCTCAGCCAGAAGCTGACCACCCTCCAGATCAGTGGGGACGTTCACCTGACCGATATCGTCGAGACAGTTAAAAATATATTTTCTCGCCTCCTTCGACTTGATACCAGTCTCGGCCTCGTGTTCTTCAGGTGTTTTCAGTCGCCAAAACGGATATGTGCCTGGAAAATTAATGTGACCGTGTACTATACAATCCAGAAAGTAAAGCATAAAGGTGTTCGACTACCTATGTTAAATATTTCAACAATCTATTTGCTGGAAGCGTATTAATAGGATTAATTAATTACGAGTCTATAAATAAGTCGCATAGCGTAGTGGAACACCCTATAGGATCTGGTTTGTATTGGTCCACTTACTGTCCATGTCCCTATAAAAGAATTTGGTGGTTTTGCTGGCGTTGTTCAACATGTGCTCCGTCGGTAGGCCTTGCGTCTGACTAATGTATCGGATCTGATCGTATTCCGAGCTGCCCGGGTACAGAGGCCATCCTAAAAACAACTCCGCAACCACACAGCCGAGCGACCACATATCTATCGCTTCACAATACGGAAGTCCAAGTATAATTTCAGGCGCACGGTAGTATCGCGATTGCAGGTACGTGTTGCAGACAGCTTTCGACACGTGGGAGGCTGACCCAAAGTCGATTACTTTCACGCGGTACGGCTGACGTACCGGGTCCACCAACATGATGTTCTCTGGCTTAAGGTCCGCGTGAATCAACCCCAGTTGCTGCAATCCGAACCAATGAATTATTCATCCAATAAACGTCTCTCTCTCTCTTCAAAAATAAAATGTTTTCCCGTTCATGACTGCGAAGAACATGTCTCACCTTGAGCTTCAGTAGAGCGGTGAGTACTTGCTGCAGAATCGGTCGGATGTATTTCAACGGCAGGGGTGAGAATTTGTTTTGCTTCAAAAAATCATACAAATTCTGCTCGAGCATCTCGAACACCAGGCAGGTGTGGGACTTGTGCTGGAAGCACTCGTAGGCGCGCACAAAGTTGAACTCATCCGCGTTTTCCTGACTGAGCCGAGACAGGATGGAGACCTGTTTCGAACCGAAGATATAATTTAGACCCCCTTTCTGCATAATCGCTGCCGGATGTGATCAGTTCCACAGTTTTTAAATTCATTGATCATCTCCCTCGTTTTAATACATTTTTTATCCCACTTGTGATGAATT
Organism: Lasioglossum marginatum; assembly: GCA_028455795.1. Taxonomy (NCBI): domain Eukaryota; kingdom Metazoa; phylum Arthropoda; class Insecta; order Hymenoptera; family Halictidae; genus Lasioglossum; species Lasioglossum marginatum. The sequence continues at coordinate 976,198 of CM052272.1, forward strand.
AAAGTTTTCAATGATGAATACGAGTTGCTGATTGATTTTGATTATTGAAAAATAGACTCGAAACTGATTCTGATGACGGATTTGCTTACCTCAATCTGACCTTGGCGCGCGTACGATGGATGGTTCTTCAGAATTTTGATGGCCACAATCTCGTTGGTTCCTTTCTTCCAACATTTCACGACCTGCGACAAATTGAAAGCTTGTTTATATGTCCGGAAACGCGACCAGTCTCTCCATCATGCGTGGACACGCATCGGGGGAATCCGCGAAAGAATTTTCATATAAATTCCCCGCCGCCGCCTATTTGTACACACATTTATTCAGACTATAAACTAGTTGTCCCGATTCATTTCTGAGAACTGGAAGGCCATCTCCGCGCGTTTCATTGCCATGCGCGACGGTCTTTTCTTTTGCGAATGGAATTAAAAAGAGGGACTCTAAAGAATCGGTACAGATACAAACCTTATTAAAAATTACGTGTGCTGAATACTCTTTGAGCTTACGGAAATTACTTTTCAATCTTTCCTTCGACGCGTGCTATACAGGTGCTACGTTTAAAGAGTCTCGCTACTCTGAAAATTGTATACTGTAAAAGGGCATTAAATAAACCAGTGTAACTTCGGATAAAATCACTGTTTTTGTATGAAATAAATTTTGTATCACTCGCTGAAGAGTGCTGAATGTGTCTACGAAGTTTCGAGTTTGTATGCTTCCTAGTTTCGATTCGAAAAATTCGCAAAGTGAGAAGGAGGGCTTGAGAACCGGTGTAATAACGATTTTGGTTCTTAAAGTTTGAAGAACCTTCATCCTGAATAATTGTTACAAGAAACTGCAGTTTTCAGTAATTATCTGGCTCAATCAAAACGATTGTAGAACAATTTCAAACAGTTGCTTTCAAGCCCAGGTAGAAAGTAATTGATTGAAAATTGGTAAAAGTGCCGCACCTGTCCGAAAGTGCCTCTGCCCAGGAACTCGAGCACCTCGTACTGATTGGTCATCGAGTATAAAACCTCGTGCTGTACCAACTGGTAATCTCCATCCCCCTGGGGGTTGCTGCCACCACCGCCCCCGTTGGCAGCGTTGGTCACCTGCTTGCTGTGCGCCGTCATGCCTGTCTGCTTGTGTTGTTGCTGCTGCTGTTGCTGTTGTTGCTGCTGCTGTTGTTGTTGCAGCTGTTGTTGCTGTTGGGTATGGTGTTGCGACACTACAGTACTACCCACTGCGTTCGTCGCGTTGGCGGAGTGGACTGCCAGGCCGTCACCATTACCTTCCCTCGACCAAGTCTTTCTCTGTAGGAGGAATACACCTTATACAAAAATTTTTAAATGTTAAGAAAGATCGTAGGTAGTTTCCGCAGCTTTAGTTAGTAAGGGACGCCATCTAGACCCCTCTCCGTGCGAGAGGAGCACATCCTTGACACATACGTTAGTGAATTTTCTTTCGTTAGTGGGAAACGATTCGCCATTTTGTGAGAGCGTTACACTTTATGCACAAACATTTTGGAAGTCTCAGACGATCTCAGGCAGCTTCTGTAGCTTTGTTAGCGAGGGATGATGGTCTGTTTTGGAGTTTTTAGCTGTTGAGGAGGAATGTACAGATTTTGATGTTATTTCGCACGTTAGAGACGAGCTTGACTAGTGGAGGACAATTAATTGAGTCTTTCTGAGAGCATTACACCTTGTGCAAAAAATGTGTATGACTAACAAGATTGTAGATAACTTCTTCAGACAGTCAGTGGGAGAAGACCCGTTGTTTCTGCTTGTTGAAGAGGAATACACCTTGGACAACCATGGTACAAGGAGCACACCTTTGTTTCAGACGTAAAACAAGACAGTGCCGAGTAAAAGACGATTGATTGACTCTGTAGGAGGATTATTCCTTGTGTACAAATTTTTAAGCGTTATGAGAATCGTAGGTGGAGCTTCGATAGCTATAGTTGGCAAGGGAGATTGACGACGCGTGCACGTAGGAGCAAACAGGCCTCGAACGCCCAGCAAAGCTGTGTCCGATATTACTTCGAACGCAAGATAGCTCGTTGCGTTTGAAAATAAAGTGCATTTTACTTGAAAAGTATTAGAAATGTTGAATCTTCAATCGCGAAATATTTAACAGCTAACGCGCGTTCGAGTTAAGAGATTAAAATATTTAATTTCCCGTTTCGAAGTACTAAAACGAAGCCGTCCGCAGAAATTTCGCGTTTAATTTCGAATATCAGTTTCCCCGATCTGTACGTTAATATTGTAAATGATACTTGAATCATTTATCTCGCGAATTTCAGCTCTGATGAGAGCGAGCGGGAGAGAGAGACAATAGCGGGATGATCAAACGAAGTCCATCGATCACGGGATTCTCACCTGACCCGGAACAAACGTACAACGAGAAACGTTTTTGATGAAGCACACCGAGAGACACGTGGTATTGATAAGATGAAAATCGTGTCGTTGTGTGTGTGTATCGATCATTCTCAGGGAAAATCTTTGGCATTAGGACACGAGGCGTTCTCCGGAACGGAACTGTACATCGCGATGACCGACATGAAATATGAAATGGTAGAGCCTTGGAGGCTCTTGGAATCGATACGTATAACTACGCTACACGGAAAAGTTGCACCGCCGAGAAAGAGCGTTTTACCCGGTGTGTACCAGGTTCTCTTCTCTCTGATCGACGACCGGAGCCGAAACGATTGCCCTCTCGGTTCGTAATTACTCCCCGAGGATGCCGGGTCGTTAAAGGTAAGCGAACATCGACAAAGGACGGAGGTGCTTTACGACTTTGCCAGAACAAAGCTACGTGAAAGTTGCGCTAACTACGAGCGTAGCGCCTGGGCTACCGGATGCCACTGATTATCCCGGTACAGATTGCAGCGAGAGGATCGTCTGAATCGCTCCGATGCGCTAGATCTATATCTGCTCTGGTTTTCAAATTGGGGTACGTTCTGTTGTCGAGTAGACTTTAAAACAACTTTAGGGTACGTATATGGCATCAAGACTATTTTTTCTAAATACGGCTCCTAGTTAGTCAAACTACTAATCTTTTATTCGCTTGATAATGCTAGAAAATCCACGGACTGAGCTTGAGATCATTTTCTGGGGTCCTAGAGGATCTATTGTTACTGGGACACTCTAATTTTCAAATCTGATCCTCTTTATAGAACTGGAAAAACTAGGCTTCTCAATGATCAGCGAGTAGACTACGAATTTTAATATTAATGAAATTATTAAGAGAAGAAATCAATTTTTATTTCGCATGAAGAAGTCTATTAACGAGAAAAATGCCCTCGTGCTTTAACAAAGGTTCAAGCTAATTCAGGTCAAAGTCAGAACCGTCTCCTAGTTTCGCGGGCTCAGACTCTAAAAGAACCTGCTCCCCAGAAGCATGATTTTGCTGTCAAGTGTGTATCTTCGCAGTCGTTCTTCAGCCTCGCAGAGGGAAAGGAAGCTGAAATGACAAAAGTGGAGAAACGCGGGGATATTTTTAGCAATAGGAAGGAAGTTTAACGAGCTACAGAGAGGCGGTATCGGAGGCGAGCACAAGAGCAGACGCATACGCTGCAAAAGGCGAGGTTCGTTATCGCACAAAGCGGCGGATGAGTCCCGCAATAAAATGCACACAGTCGTCAAATGGATTGCACTCGTCATCGTTAGCGTATTGCACGATTCGGTGCTATAGCGGGTATCGATGAGACACCGAAGCAAATGATACAAAGGGATAAGTTACACCTGGGTAGGATGGTCCTCAGGACGCGCGGAGATGAACGTATCTCGACGAAAGGCAGACTACCGATACTCTTCTGCAGTTTTTGGTACGGAAGAAACTGGAGCAAAGTCATCTGCTGAACGTTCGCCTCCGAAAAGGACTCGCGACAAGGCCGCCCGTTGAACCTGATTGACTGCGGACGTTCATGCGATTTTTGAAGAATCTTAAAATAATGTCATGTTATTTTAATTGTGTATGTTTATATATAGTACATATTTTGAATTTTAACCAATTTAAAATTTCGCGAATTCTGTACGAAACGAAATTGTATCTTTGGAAAATTTCCAGAGGAGGTGCAACGGACTCTGTTATCCCCGGACCACATTTTTTTCCGGTGGAAGTATTATACTCTTATCGAGAACGTTTACTGTCTTTTTAATCGATCGTTCATAGAGTTTCTTTTTTACGGCGTGGACATTAAAATTTTACGGCTCGGTAAAAAAAATTCCATAAATCTCGAAGCACTTGATAATCAGTTACTTCGAAAGTTTTTACTTTTATGGCTACCCTTAATCCGGGGGAGCGAGATAAATATTCTTATAAAACATGATATCATACATCATACATGTATTGTCGGGATCATTTTCTACGAAAAATATTAGACGGACATAAAAATTTCAATGTACTCTTAATAGACATAAAAAGAGAGTCTCTCCCTCTCTCTCTTAAACTATTAGTCAGAATAAAAATGTTCTGGCTAGAATGCAACCCTGTGTTGTACAATTTATTTTAAACACCGTAAAAAAGTATTAGAGAAAGATGCTGCCATAATTTATCAAACTGCAGAAGGGTTCCATAACCAAACATAAAACAAGTCAGTAACGCAGGTATTGTTTTGAACATTAGTATAGTAACTTTCAATGGGGCTTCAGAAGAGACAGAAGAGCACAAAGAGTTAAACACGAAACAATTCCTCTCTCTCTCTCTGACTTGTCTTTCATTTTCTCCACGAAAATATGGTTATTGTACCTGTTAGCTCCGATCGAGATACGTCTGTAACGAACACGGGCCTGTTCGAGATCGAACCGTGCAAAAGAGAGAAAGATTATAGTGAATCTCCTTGGTGGAAGGAGAACGGGGCTTCGGCGTTAACGCTTATTTATAGCCGTTTCGAGCGGTCCCATCGAGCGTGTATCGATAACAGCCGTGAATATGCATTCTGTCCCGCGATTATGAGCTTCAAATCGCAACCGCGACCAACAAATCGTCGACGTCCATCTCGGCGAGATGGGCCGAGAAGCGTTAACGTCGGGCTGGCCCGCGTAGGGTCGCAACCATAATCGAGGCTCTCCTCGCGATCGCAACGACGATCGCTTTTGTCCCGAGACTAGAGTTCATCGTTTCTACTTTTTTTCGGTCAATTTTTGTACTGATTTGTTTCGAGATATTTTTTTTTTGTATCGACGCGATGAGATCGCAGGAATCGGCACCAACCTTCTGGCTACAGCGTTGGTACGTGTCTAAGAGCTTGATCGTCGAGGCTCGTACCAGGGTCTGTTGGTTCGGGCTACTCTTCTGCAGCGCATTATTATTGTTGTGCAGCGAGCTAAACGCGGTATTAGCACCGTTCACGGAGTACCGTTGCTGCAGTCCGGTATTGTCTAATTGGTAGTCGCCGGTCGATTGGACCAATGCGTGCTGGATCACCGGCTGGCTCACGTTGTACTCCAACTTCCGTTTCTTGCTGTGATGGTGAACGGTGTTGTTACTGCTGCTGCTGCTGCTGCTGCTGCTGCTGCCGTTGACGCTACTCGTCTGCTGTGTTTGGATGAACATGTCACACATTCCCTGCAATCAGAAAGATAGCATCCTCCGTCAGTCGAAGTACTCTAATTACCCAAGCCTTCTACTAGGTCTAGAAATTCATGAGGTGCTTCGTTCATTCCTCGTTTGTCCCCTATTTTACTCGATTTACCCTTAGCACTCGAATGACGACACAAATAAGAAAATTGAAAATGAGTATTTAATAAATTGCTAAATATTTAAGTATTGTATGGACACGTTGGATCAGTTTCGTTAAAATGAAAAAATCATACAAATAGAAATACTCTTGGTCAGAAGAAATGTTTGGATTCGGAGTTAAAATAGCTCCGAGCTGAAAAGGATTGATCTGCCAGAAAAGCCAGCTATGTTTTGGAAGTTAAGTTCATCGTCTAAAAAATGGAACAGTTTCAACAAAAATGATGTTATATTTGTATCAACAAATTTTATGAATTGAAGGACGGTTTCCTGTACACATATAAGAACGGTGAATTGGTTTTACCGAGGCACCGAACGGATTTCTACACCCAATGGCTTGCAATAAATAATTTACAAACGTTTTGTCGCTGTCAGTGTCGTCAAGGATTGGGTAGAAACTTGACCACTACCCAGATTAGTAGTACAGGTTCTAGCAAGGATGGGCAAACAGGAAAAATTCGGCCATCGTGCACAATTAGCATCGATCGACTAAGGTACTGATTCCTGGTTGACAATTCTGGTCGCGAGGAATATTTCTCTTGGACATTTCCTAGCTCAAATGCATCATCTGAATCGAGATTACTTTATGTCATTCCTCCGATACCGATAGCTTAAACTTTCATAGTTGAGATTCAGATTCTGCGATGGAATGTCGTATGTCCGGTCGGCTGTCGGACTGGCAATTTGATAATCTGTTCCATGGTATTACGACAGCTAATGTTTTAACCTCTTCAAGGATGAATTTTCTAAGAACAGACAAAGACGATTTTTATATTTCGTGGTTAGACATACTTCATACAATTAGAAATCGGGTATATCGAACAAAATAGGAACGGGATGAATGATCATGTCGGGAGAAGTGGGTTTTCGCGCGTGTGGTTGTATCCTTGAAGAGGTTAAACCTTTCCCGAAATGCGTAAGTGCAGCAGAAAATCTTTTTCCACCGAAAAAGGATTGTTTACAATTCGTACTTAATTAACGAGTGTAAATTTATAGATTTCTAGTTGAACAGTGATGTCCATTTTCAGCGACAACTTCTGCCATCTCTCGGGCAATTAATCACTCGCAACGTTCATTCAAAAGAATCTTACAATTAGCCGAAAAGAAATGAATAGGTTTTTTGACTCAAGATCTACAAGAAGTACTCTTCTGTGGGCAACTGGATACCTATTTATTATATTTTCTTCCACAAACTGTTATGTTCCTCCAATTAGACATTATTCTATCGATCTCTAAATTATCTGCACATCCTAGTCGCCTTCAGAAGAGCTACCATTTCTGGTCTACGAAAATATTCGAAAGCTTATGAAACGAATAGAATTCGTAACTAACAGAGATCGATCAAGATAAAGAAGCTTCGCTCGATTTTCCTCAAACATCAAGCGAAAATTGAACAGTGTGCAACGCTCCTAATAATATCGTTCGCCCAACAGTGGAGCAAAGTATAGTCTTTCAGAAACAACACAAGCTCGAATTAAGCAGAACCAAATCCTCCGTAACCGAAGAACCAACGCATCTGACTGAATGCCACATTAACGGAAAATCGAAACACGAATCGAGCCCTTGGAACAAGAAGCCCAAAGCCTATCTATTTATCAAACATTCGGCAAACCGAGTCTGTGATCATTGAGACGACCTCCTTCAACGTTCGAGATCTATCATCGCCCACACGCGGACATTCGAAGCTGAATTTCGGCTTTCTGGCGGAGAATTGGAGCGGGCGTGGTAAACAGCGGAAAAACATTCGCCGGACCAAAAATAAGCCGAAGAAACGGGAATGATACGTGACTGCTGCGCGAGTATCTACGATTCAATATAAACCAATGATTTTTCGAGTGATTCTACTGGGAGATGGACCAGCAGAAAGAATTAAGGTCACTAATTTAGGCTGCGATTGCAGTGAATGCATTTTGTAACGAATATATACGAGTTGCTCATTGAACAAATCATTAGACTGTAGATTTTATGTGTTTGTAACAAAACTTAAAATTGACGAAGTCTAAAAGAGTGAAGACATCAGAAACATTTAAGAACACAATTTTCTTTTAACATGCTATAATAATTAAGAGCAGAACTGAATTTCTGTTGACTGAGACGATCAAAAGCAGAAATGATTTTGTGTTCGACTCTTCGAGCAATCGACGCAAAGAATTTTTACTTTGCACAAAAATCCACAGTCTAGTAATAGCATACAACACGAACAGATATTTTTGAAATTCTCACTCGTAAGAGAAAGAGAGAAATATAGAACAAGATTCGAAGAATAGCATACAGTGTTTGATCAACCCACTAAATTCCACGAGTATTTCAGAATGTTAATCCAAACATTTTGCTATACATCGACTGGGATTAAAGAGTATATCTTTAGACAGACAAAAATGTCAACTGCGTCTGCAACGTCGTTTTGCAGCAGAGAGACTTGCAATCTTCACAATCTTTGATTCGTATGATCGATCACATGATCAACATGCTTCGCCAAATTGATACGTCAATATAGCAATCATATGGAGTGAATTAAAAATTGACCCGGCATTTTGCAGACCCTAATTAAATTTGTTATCCCATCAAAATTGCTTTATTTAATCCTTCCAACCCATCCATCAGACCTTCAGCTCCTCGGAATCTCTATCTCACCCCGTATTTCCGCGAGACATAAAAATTGTACGCGTCTTTCTCCTGGTACGTCGACGACTATGAATATTTTCGAGTCTCCTCGTGCCGGTGGCTTTGTATGGTTCCTCGGGTGATTCGGGCCAGCGGTTCTCAAAAGTATAGTTTAGCCTCCGGTCGGCGAATCATCGTCAAGCACAGCCCCGAAATTTGCGCCGGGCTCGACGGGCTTCAAATATCGAGTACTCGATTATACTCGCATAATCCTGGGAAATAGGAGAGTGAACGGCGGAATATATCGGAGTACTCGGCTGGTTGGAATATTCAGGACCCGGGGTGAGAGTGAGAGGGAGGGAATGAGAGAGAGCGAGCGAAAGGAAGAAAGAGATAGAGAACACAGTGTACTCGAAAGCCATCCGGCGAATATCAGGTTTCCGCGCGCGCGTTGACGGTCGAAATAGCTGCAACACGGGAAAACGTTCTCGGACCGCGCTCTGTTGACCCGACCTGTGATTTTTCGGGCACTGACACCAGTCACTGTCTCGTCACTTGCTACGTAACTCGAGACCAACTGTCGGGAACTTGTCCGTTGTCGGAGGCCGCGATTCCCAAAAAGTAACCCCAATCCCCGCCCCCATGACAATTTCATTGACGTTTTTCAACGATTAATAAGCTGTATACTTCGCACGTTGCTCCATCAGTTCTGAACGACGAGAGCGATCTTCCTCTTGTTGTGAACTCATTGTGCCATAATTTTCAATTTTTAAACAAGAAATTCAGCTGTGTTAATCCTCCAATTTTTTATTTTAATTTTCGATCTTGATCTAAATTCGAATTTTCCAATTGCAATTTCAACTGGACAAAATTACTGTGATTCCGAAGGAATATTTCTTGGGTAATAGTTGGGCAGTGAACATATTAATTTGTCCTGCTATAATTTCTTTAGAGTTATCCATTAGGTATAGCGTTTTTTTAAACTTCTTTAATGTTCCCTGCCATGCTTTCAACTTTTACATTATTTATATTTTCTTCTCCCCCCGTGTAACGTTTTCAAATTCGTCCATTACATATACATATTTTTTTGTCTTTCAATCTTCCTCGGGTTGTTCCTCTTTCATCGTGTCTTGCTATATTCCCCTCGATTCTTTCTCCACTATTTATATTTTCTCACTCTTCGCAGCCTACATTTCTCATGGGTCTCTCTTATTTTCCTACTGTAGTCTCTTCGATTCTCTACATTATTTATATTCTCTCTCTTCAGTCCACTTTTCTCATACATCCCTTCTTTCCTTTAGCCACTGTAATCTCTTCAGGTTTTTACATTATTTAGATTTTTCTTGCCGAGTCTGCTATCATCACGCCCCTCTGTCATTCTACCTGTTGTATAATGCAAATTACGCCTCGTAAACGAAAAAATCGGACTTCTGAGGGCGATAGCGCCCTAGATCGATCTTTTATCTAGCGGTTTTGACTACTGAAAAACCCGAAACTACTGAAAAAAAAAAATTTTTGTATTATCGAGAAATGAGAACGCGAATCCCGCACCCCTGCAATTCCTGGAAACGAGTCTACCGCCATAACCCCCGCGATTAGAATTCTCGTGGAAAAGACTATTCTATCGTCGTAAGCAGACTATCGTCGAAGACTTTCTAAGCAGTACATATAAGCAGGCGATAAATTTGCCGATCGGTCGATCCCACAACTGCGGATCGTAAACCGAGACGGAGACGCCGCGCGGCGCCGCGCCGGGTGGTTTCGAAAGATGGCGAACACAGGATACGAGAAGACCTAATCTCTGGTTTACTGGGGCGATACCGCGTTCACGAAATTAAGCCGACGATAAGATAGCGGGTGTGTATATGTGCGCGTCTTCTCCCTTATTGATCGCGAAAAAAGGCTGCGCACGTGCGCGCGGAAATCGCGTGGGCTCGCCATCGTTCCCACAAGAATTATGTTCACCTAAAGTCCTACATTTTTGGCCACATCTGTTACGGCACCTCGTTTCGACATGTTGTCGAAACATAAATCTAGACGGAAAGTTCGGGAAGTCTCCGCCGATTTTCAAATATTTTTATAAACCTTTATTATTATATATTTTCTGAAAGGTGGCACTTTCGCCAATATTTGTATTTATTCACCATGAACATAGGTTCAATTGTTTTCGTTGGGCGTCAAGGGAGACATGGAGAACGAAAAAGTGCATTTTCGGCATTTAATGCTTGTTTACTACAGAAAAGGCAAGAATGCTGTTGAAGTTGCAAAACAGATACGTGCTGTTTACGGAGACAATGCTGTAAGTGATCGAACATTGCACGAATAGTTCATGAAATTCAGAGAGGGCGAATTTAACGTTGAAGACCGGCAACGCTCCTGTAGGACATCCGCGGTTGACGACGATCTAATCAAGGCACTGATCACAAATAATCAACGTATTACGAGAGTGGGATAATGATACTTCCCAAAAGATGGTAAACCGTTATCAATCAAAATGTGCATATATTATCAAATAAACTTGATTGTTAATACAATTTTATTTATTTTCGATTTGCTCCAAAAATCGGCGGAGACTTTCCGGACAATCGTTCTACCATCTTTAGTAATAATTTTTGAACGCATTCGCAGACCCCGAAGTACGTTAATTTATTGCCAATCAATATTGAACAATTGAATGGGTGTCTGGAAGTAGGACCTATGTCAGGTTTCTTAAATTTCATACGAGCGTTTTTATTATTGCAATTCACGTTTGAGTTCAAAATTGCGCTCCTATAAAATTTAAAAAGCCTAACATAGGCCCGTCTTACAAACACCCATTCAATTATAGATTCTGAATGAAATTATAGCTCCTCTTCAGCTTGTATACATTTTGAAAATGTTTGATCCGATGGAATTGATGAAACTGAACATAGGAGCAATATATTAACCCTCTATTGCATTCCGTTCCCAATTGGGGACTTAAATTTCAAATGTTCTATAGTAAATTAAGTAGACAATACTGAAGACTCTGAGCACGTTGGTTCCAAGTGGGAACATTGCGCTTATGGATAAAACCGCATATGTATAAAGTTCCCATACAGAAACAGTCATAAAATGCAATAAATAATATTTTCTAATAAAATTTTATTATTTATTTCATGACCACACTCATTTTTAAGTAGGTTAACAGTCATATATATTTCTTTCCAACTCGTCATAAAAATTCATGCAATAAATTAAATTGGGAATGGGTCCAGAATAGATTCTTGATCCCTCTTTAATGAAATTACGAGCGACAGTAAAAAGGCGCGTTGATAAATGTGGAGACAATATAAAACAGAGTGCTCGCGCGACAGGAACGCGACGCAAAGGAGGTAATCGAATGTTTTGGAAACTTTCGATGGCTCCGATTCAGTTCCACCCCCGACGTCCTCCCCCGCATTCGTTCTCTAGCGCCTGTCTAACCGGGTCCCCGTTCATCCGCGTGCACGATGTGCTCTAATTATAGCGCTGCTTGTCAGAAATAGTGTTGCGAGTTATTATGAACGATCTACGGTACCGCGTAGTACAGTTACGTTTACGCTGCTTGTCGATGGCCGGGCGGGAGAGTACTGCTAAACTGGTACACGACGACTCGCGGCAGATAACACGCCGATAGTAGCCTAATGGATTCGAAATTATACCACCGAGGGACGGCAGGATTAGGCGAGAGACTCCAGAGATAGCCGGGGAGTTTCTTTATTGTTTCATGTTTGCGGGACGCGCAAACTCTCCATTTTCGTTCATTGATAGACTACCAAATAGAGGTCGCTGAAACTTTTGTATTGGACAGAGATTTTACAAAGTGATTTGTCTTGGTAGATCGAATGATTTTTTGTATTTTATTTAGTCATTTTATGTGTTTTTATAATTTTATATTTGATAGCTCTAGCCAACGTGGTGAAACGCAGCATTCACTCCCTGATGGTTAAACTTCTTCCTTTGTGAGATACTTCACTGAATTGCTATATACTTCACTGAATTAAATGAATTTTCCAATTCTCTTAGGATTTAGTTTGGTGAAGCGGTGGTGATCCCCCAAGGGATGCTATCTTATAATTGTCTGATCATTTCTGTGATGTCACTTGTTACCTAATTGGCTGAATTGCGATTTTTCCGAGTAATTCAATATAGCTACTTGTTTATTTCTCGTTCGACGATCGAGATTTAGATCTTCAGGTCCGATATACTTGGATCATCGACGACTGTTCCGAGTATTCTCGATTGGAGTGACTCTAATTTCGTTATGCGGCCCACAAACTTGCACCCGAACGAATTCGTTCTGTCACTGTCGCCTCGTCCCTGTGCCAAAGTGTCTCTGGTATATACTCCTTCGATGGTCGCGGGATTCTCGAGGCCCGATTCGATACATTTCTAACTACTGCGGTAACAATAGAGACCTGGGCGCTAACGTTTTTCACCTTTATTGCCTCTATAGTCTATTTTTTAGATGGAAGATGCTCCGTCGAGCATAATAACTCTTCCTACTATGGAAACTGCGAGCCAACAATATAAAAGTGGAGTGTGGATGGACAGGCATTGTGACTTACTGTAAACTTCAACTATAGCGATTTAAAAAAAATAAATTACCCGAAACCTGTCTCACAATGTAACAAAGAATACCAATCTCCATTGTGTAAGTTCAAGAAGACGTCATAGTAACAGTGCTTGTTAAACGAATAAATATAGTGAGAAGATTCTTGCGTTTGGTTAAAATCATCCCAGAGATAAAATACAATCTTTAATGTTTCAGTGCTGAAAGTTTGAATAAGCAGCGTTGTAAATTTTATAATGTTAGACTGTTTTCAATTGCACCAACTCGTTTTTTCCATAATTGCATAAAATCCGCTGTCTAGTAACAATAAGTTAATTTTGTGGATACGTAGCAGTGTCCTTAAATTCTTCCGATAGTCTGACTATTCTCCTTTTCTTCTAATCATTTTTGCTACAAACTCACAAACCCGACGATCTATGTACTTATAAAGACAACATTATTCTGCGTGGTTCTCGCGCTCGGAATCATTAAAAAAGTGTTAGTAGCATCGGTCAATCAACGTACTTCGCAGTCTCCAAACACGTCGTCCGCATCAACATCCTATAAATCAAACTACATTAATCACGCCGGTCACGTCCGTCCAGCAGATAATACACCCGCATCAAACTTTTCCGCTCCGGTCCAGTTTAATTCAGCCGAACTTTGTTAATATTTGAACACCATCGGCAACTTTAATCCTCCGCAAAAGTCGCACCTAATAAAACTTCCGCCAAGGAGAAGAGAGATTACTAGCCAGAGAGAAGTGTCCTCGCAGAGGATCGTGTAAGGATTCCGCAACCCCTTTGAGTCGCGCTTCCGTCTCGCGATGTAAACGCGACGGATTTTGCGAACAGAAAAGTCGATTGACGCGCGGAACCGTCACAAAAGAATCATCTTTACGTAATACGCAGCGAGCAGACGGAGAAGGAGAGTCTCCGAGATCGCTTGAAACTGGTCGACCTTTATTATCGCATCGCGTAGATCGCGCGACCGTCGCAGATTCGAAAACCCGGAGAAAAAAATCCGCGAATCGATAAGGAAACTTTGCCAAGGCAGATCGCGAATTATCGATTTACACAACTCGTGTAAACCTTCTCGCAGTTATTTGCAAACTGCGCCGAATTTTATTGGATTCTTCGGGGCCATTTCTAAAATTTTATTTGTTAGCAAACATCACCTTCTGGAGCACTCTTGCGAAAAATTACAGATCTCAAATTCACCAAAAATCGGGGCAAATTCGGTAATGTATTCGACGGTAATCAAAATTAGTCGCGTATGCAGTACAGTAAATGCAAGTTTATAGGAGATTTACTGTATTTATAGTCGAGACTATACCGCGGATTTTGAGCGTGTAAATTTTGATACGGCCCTTGTTTCTTACAATTTTTATTTTGCATAAATATCCGCTGTCTAGTTATCACGCTTCCCAATTTCACGACCATTCTTTCCTCCGCAGACCCGGCCGCTATTTCGATCTCGTTCCTCCGTGCGTGGGGTCTCCGGCTGCGTTTCCTTTGATCGTTCAGCCGCGGACATGAGGCCCGATCGCGATCCTCGCTTATTTTGCCGAAAACTACACCAAGTTTCCTCGCACGGTTGTCAGTTAATTCTTGTGTTAGACCATGCGTGCATTATGGGGGAACGCTGTCGCGCGACGACGACGATTCGGCTCTACGATCGTCTGCTCGTTAGAAACTTGGCTGCTCAAAGCGGGGAAAAATGAAACGGGTTGCGCGTGAGCTGCGTCGGGCAGGTCGATAACTTTGTCTGCAACTGTCGGAACATCAGTCCCGACAGTCCTCCTCCTGTGCTCCGTTTTAGGTATGTACTTTTCGTCTTAGCGCAGCAGTCTTTTCGGAAGACTCGGCATGCGAAGTACCCAATTCGGGTATTTCCAGAAGACTTGATTCTATAAAGTAGACAATTCTGGGACTTCGAGGAGCCTCTATAAAGAATCAGATCCTGACATTTCATGAGGTCGCAGTGCCATAAGAAATTTAGTTCCGACATTTCAGGAAGTTTCACTGGGAACCATTTTTGTAAATAGTGTATCAGCTCCTCTCGATCAATCTGTCCACCACCACCGGTTCCACATTTTCTATTTCACAATTATCGAAATTATAAAGATGTTTTTGTGGTAAATGATTAAATAAATATATTTAGTAGAGGAGATGTTATAATACGAACCGCACGAAGTTCAAATAAATTTAATCTTGTTATTTTCACAAGGCGGCATGTACCGGCTACTTGTAAGGCTCGGTAAGTTTAGTGTTACACACATGCGAGAGCTTTGGAAAACTGTTCGAGTCCGTGTACTTGCTCGCGGTGGATCAAAAGCAACCAAATACTTTGAACATCTCTCCTGATTGTTCGAATAAAAATGGAGACACAGAGACCTCGACGGGAATTTCTTCCCACATAATCTGAATAATTGAATTTGATCAATACCAGAAAAAGAGAATTACTTCCTGCACATTGTCGGCAGGTCGAAGCTTCCCACCAAATCGTAGCATATTCTAGTCACGTTACAGTCTTCCGTACGACTCGGTACAGTCGCGATGCTTATGCTCGTCGCGTGTCGCGCGCTGTACCGCTAAACTCCGCTCCATAATACAGTAGTGGAGAGTCGATAGCGCTGCGTATATAGCCTTGTGCATCTGCATAGAGTGAGTATCCATGACCCGGCTGGTTTCTCGATCCCATAGGGGCCCCGGACCTAACCGCAAAGGGTTGAGTTACCGCAAGTATAGTCAGCGATTTTTCTCTCGGGGCTAGTTCCCCGGCAGCAATAATAAGCGACGTGCCTCGCCCATCGAGCGTTCTCTTTCTTCTGTCCCTTTCTATCTTTCTCTCTCTCTTTCTCTCTCACTCGATTCCTAGCGTCGCTTCTCCTGCTGATTATCCGGCTGCGGCTTTTTACGGCGCGGTTGTTCGCGAGGATCCGCCGCCGTGACTTTCTAAACACGGCCCCAGCAATTGTTTCCATTGCGATAGGAGAGCCTCCTCGTTCGTTGGTTGCTCACGCCGCGATGACTCAGACGCCCAGCCGAGGTTGTACGAACCCAAGGAACTTCTCCCGGAGTGCTTGTGAACGATGAGACTCCGGACGGGGGTGAAACCGTTCTCGGAAAATAACTATTATTAACCGTTACATAAAGCCCGACTGTTGCAAACAACCGAGACGATGCGATAAGAGTGTTGCAGGGAGCATTCGGGTCGCGGGGAGATGGGTGCCTGAGCCCGTCGAGTTGAGGGATGATTTTGGTTGGATCGGTGGAGCGAAGACACAGAGTGAAGTAACCGGGATACAGGCTCTTCTTTTATACATTACTATCAAATTAAGTTGTCCCAAAAGTTCACACAATGCAAAATCAACTTAGCTCTTTAACCCTTTCGCTGCTACGTCCGTAAATATACGTTTTCCAAAATCTGTTTTATTTTATGTGCTACTCCCGTAAATTTACGTTTTTTATTTTTTAATTAGGTTCTGGGTTCTGTTCATCGTCCCTAACTCAGCAGCGAAAGGATTAAGAAATCAGACCGCGTGATTATGTAAAAGAAAGCTGCTCAAGAAGTAATAAAATCTTAATAAATATACACATTGCAAAAGAAACTTCAGGGACAGCCTAATAGATTGTAATCATTTTTCCTTCGGTGGTTTTTGTTTATCCCCGAACTGGTGATCAGCTGACCACAATAATTGCTGTTATTGTTAACAGTTGTCCGAAGGTTCTAATAGTCACGAAGTGATGATGTGTAAAAGTGGACGAGCTACTGACTTGCAGAATGCCAGACTACTGTAGTCTTCGTCGTGTTCTATTATCTTTCTAACAAAATTGTTTTTTATCCGTTCAAAATAATTTATATAAAATCATTTCGAGAAAAGGTCTTTTCTGTCGCCTTCTTCGCAGTAGCAGTTGCATTAACGCGCCTAGGAAATTTATAAGATATAATAACACTTTTACCCTAACCTATTGATTTGCTAGCCCCACGATACGCAAAGTAGGGGTAAAAGTATCTTTCCTAGAAAAGATGCGATCTACAGTTTCATTTACCCCCAGGTATTATAACATCGTTTCGGTGGAAAATTAACAAAGTGTAATAATACTTTTACTCTGATCTATTGATTTTCTACACTCGCAGTGAATACATTTTTCGCGACCCCTGTAGAACGTAAAAGTAGGTTTCATAGGAACGATAGGCGATCTAGTATCTCTTTCGCCCTAAGGAATTATATATAATATCGTGTCAGAATGTAATAATATTTTTACGTAGACCTATTGATTTCCTACCCCCACGGTCCACAAATTCTTCCACCCCCAATAGAAGATAGAACTCTTTCCTAGAAACAGCGCAAACTAGAATCTTCCCCTTTATGCAAATTAGAAATTGTCTGTATCTATTGCAAGAAATATGAGCCGTGTAAAAATGACTTTTTGTTTTTAATAATATCGGTGGATCGAAAGTAACATGTTGAAATTCTTGAATTCTTTCGATCTTTTTACTGTTTTAAATTGCAGCTACTCATTTTTATCATGAATGCGTCAAACCCGCGGTCTTATTATAACATCGCTTCGCAGAAAATTAGCAAGTGTGTAATAATACTTTCACACTGTCCTATTGATTTGCTTCCCCCACAGTGAACAAACCTTGGCATTTCCTCTAGAACATGAAAATTATTTTCCACAGATACAATGTTATAATCTTCCGCAACTCCAGATATTATAACACCGTTTCGCAGGAAAATTAACAGTCTAATAAAATGTTTATCCTGTCCTGACTAGCTACCCCCGCAATGTGCAAATTCTCGCAATTCTTGTAGAACGTAGTATCTTTCGCAAAAACAATGGGAGCTAGAATCTTCTTCACCCCCAAATATTATAACACCATTTCGCTAAAAAATTAATAAAGTGCAATAAATTTTATTGATTTGCTATCCCTACAAATTCTCGCACCCCCAGTAGAAGGTCAAAGTATTTCAGAAACGATGCGATCTAGAATCTCCTTCACCTCCAAGTATTACAACACCATTTCGCAGGAAAATTAGCAGCGTAATATCAGTGATACTCGGCCCTATTGATTAGCTACACCCACAAATTCTCGCACCCCCAATACGTATATCTTTCGCAGAAATTGGTACGAAAACTGGAATCTCCTTCACCTCCAGGTATTACAACAATGTTCCGTTATAACAGTTCCAAGAACCGGGGGCTATCGTAGCTTTCAACCCCTATGACGCGTCCGATTGGCTGATAAACGGGAAAGCCCCCGAAGTGAGCGTGGCGGGCCAAGGTTTCCGTGGAAATCCGCGCCGCGGCAACCGTCGCGACTAGGAACAATGTACGCCGATGATGAATCACGGTGAAATTCGCGGGCAGACCTAGAGTAGCACGTCCGTCCATGGCCGAGCACATAGATTGCATTCGTATTCAAAACGCACGGACGAAATGCGCCAGAATTTTCGGATATTCCGCATTTCTGCGGAATAATAAGACGACCGACCAGTCACGCTAGGAAATGACCGAGCTGTGATCAAGATGGATCGAGATTTTCCACGTACGAACATGCAGAATCGAACTTTTACGCTGGCTTATTTTGCGAACGATAAAAATCGTTTTTTTACTAATTGTAAGGAGAACATTCAAGTTGGATCATTACTAGACTGCGGATTTTATGCGTTTACGGTACAAATGATGCAATTCAAAGATTATCGCGTACGCTGCCAGCATTTATTATCAGCAACAGCCTTCGCAGTTACAGTACTCTATTAAATGCAACGTATCCTCTTGTAAAAAGTTATAAATTCGTACCGAAACAACATACTATGTACTGTGCATTACAATTTTAAATAACGAACCTATAGAGAATCATTTCGATTTTTTTAACGTGACGTACAAAATCGTAGTCGTCACGCGTGCGTGTGACGTTGGTAGCGAATGTGCAATCGAGACAATTTTTAGTTTGCGTAAATATCAGCAGTCTAATCATTACGCAAATTAATGCGGATTTCTGTTCCGAGAAAAGTGTACCGCGAGACCAAACATTTCTATACCAATTTCGAAATATTATTCTGTCTATATTTTCCGCGATGTATGCCTCATCAGACGACATTCCAATAAAGATTTATGCACTTCTCTGTATCAAGATCATGCAGAAAAATTTCTCACAACCTTCGACATCGTTCTCGAAGCAAAAGTTGAATTCTAAAGACTCGCATGAATAACTATAGTCAGCGATGACTGGCTCTGAAAAGTCGTAAATCCCGTGAAGTAAAACCTCGCGTGTGCACGGACTGTCTTCTCACGAGTTGAGGGGAGAGGGGGTATTGGATTCGAGAAGATGCAACAAGGTATCGAGTTTTGCGAGCCGATGTGCACGATGCACACGGGATGCACACGGGATGCACCGTGTGCACCGCGTCAGTCCCCGATGAAAGAGGCATTACGAGGGGTCCGTGCGCCTCTGTCGTCGTAAATTAAGCGTCTAGTATCGCGATCATAAACGTCTGCTGTTACGTCCCGTATTTATAAGCCGCAATCGCGCTTACAAAAGTTCGCCGACAAATTGGATGATCGCGCGTTAGCGTTCGTTTGCGCGCGGTGGCATCATCGCGCGGAGCGAGTTGCTCTAGCAATCGAAGGAGCAGGATAATCGTTATCATGGTTAATAACTAATCTTTCGGACGGCGCACGATTGTAAACACTGTTATCTGATCGCTGGATCAGACGGTAGCTGACGAGAGATTCGTCGAGACGCGAAACTTTTTGAAGTGAAACTTCTTTGCTGAGGGGGCTACAATTTTCGAGCGTTACGGAAATTCCGATCGCATGAGGGGAATAGTTAGGTACGTGGTGGGGGAACTAAAATGAAATAAAATAAAACGGAATAGAACGAAACAAAATAAAATAATTTCATTTGAGATCATACCCGCATCCTTACTATTCTCATTTATTATCTCTTGTGGTTTCTATCGGTACTAAAAATTGTATTTGAATCTACTACAGTTTCTAGCATAAAAATAAATACAGAACTAGCCTGTACTTAAAGATTGCGCGAGGGTATAATATCAATTTGAATTTCCAGAATATTTTTTTTTATTTGTCTGCTATAGCAACCTTTTTTTTTAAAAAATACTAATAATTTATCTCTAGCTATACCTAATAAGCAAGAAGTTTCACTTCTGTTGCGCGTGGACTCCACACATATAGACCTTAAAAAATATGAAGATATTTCTTCACTACACGTACTTTAGGACTATGTAACACATTTGGACGAATCCACGGTTTCATTCTCTCAAAGGGTGAATTCATATGTTTATGGAAAGCTTAAAATTATTAATATAAACATCCTGCTTTTGGTAGAATTGTTTTAACAGTTCAGACAGTTCAACCGAGGGTTGCAGCGGTGTTTAATCATTTTTTAAATATTCCACGTAGGGCGACATATTTTTTTGATATTTTTGTGCCCGATGGACTGGAAGAACCTTCCTTTGAAGGGTCGCGGGCGATTTGAATGAAAACTGCGAGGCTTATGAAACTGCTAAAAATAATATCACGTATTTTTTTAGTTGCGGAGACTGGAGCTTAAGGGGTGAACCGCCCTCCAAAGTACAACCTCCCACGGTGCCAACTGCGAAACGATTGGCAAAATATTTTAGCGATAGCTGAACGATTTTAGATGGACTTTCTCTGTCCACTTTTAAGGATACACGAAAAGCGTATTACAGACCGTTCGATTTTTCTTAAAATATGTTTCTTGTGTTACTAACCCAAGTTGGCACTTTCAGAAATTAATCTCTTAGGGTGGTTCCATCCTTCAAACACAGATTGAAGACCTTAGGTAGGTTCAGACAATTTACGATTGGGTAGGTTCAGATTCCGAAAATTGTACAATTCATACTTAAAATAATCGGCACAAAATTCTAGGAGCTTCTCGGAGGAGCTGCATAGCCCGAAAATCTGATCCAGGGTGCATCGCTGTCCCTTCCGTGAAGGCAACGAATCCATATGGTTCCGCCATATGGCGGAGCTGGAGCGGTGTGGAGACTTGGCTTTACATTCATTTCCAAGACTATAAGCACGAAAAATTATTCGCGGATGCTTGCCTCCAAAAAGTATCGACCACGCTCTTTGTTCTACGAAGACAGCTGTACTACAGTCAGCCATGAGAGAATGCATTTGGTGGTTTTTGAAAGAATCGATGCTGTCGAACAACGGAAACATGCACGGGGAAAATTAGGTCGTTGATCATACGTTAGAAACAATTGGAGTGAATCCGTACACGAGAGATTTGTAGAATCTTTTTTGAGATAGTTGGTCTCGCCGTGCCGGGAATGGATTGAGTAATTTGTAAGAAGATTAGGATCCTCGAGAATAATCAGTGTCGGTCTATTTTATGCAGAACATTTCATTTGCGTGTCACTAAACGGACGATTTTTATGCAAAATTAGAAAGGACAAGACAGGACCTACGTAGACATTTATTTCCTGCTGCAATCATTTTAGGGAGTTAAAAATAATACAATAATATTTTTAAATTAAGTATTGCTGTACCTCTGTGTTACTGTAGTGAATCTCTTTGTTTCAGTCATAAATATGCATAAACTCCGCAATGTAGTTTAAATTTATTGTCGCGAGTTAACCATTTGTGGACGAATGTTACCGACGAGGTTACGAATGAATAATTATTCTCAAGCAACATCGAACAAAATTGCATCCAACACACTATTACAGCAAACACTCCGGTTCGAAAACTTGTTCCACAGAAAAAACAGATATGTACATCCAACGTACAAAAAAATAAACAGTAATAATTACTCGCCCGAGAAGGATTACATAATTCACCGAGACTGTAGAAGCTCATCACCAAAGTCTAGTGAAACGTGAAACAATCTCTTTGAAAGAAGCCGGCCATTCTACCGTCGCTGATGCACGAAGAATTGGTAGAACCCTCGATCACCATCCCCGGCGACATCATTCTGCATCAAAGTGCAAATTCGAAGTAGAACGAAGTACGAAGTCTCGCCATAGATCGTTTATTTCTAAAGAGTCCAGGTAGCCGCGGGGCCATTCTAGCAGGAACGATGAAAAATGGCTGGCAGGAGCCTCGAATAGATCGATGCATGTCCATTCTGCCGCAGCATTCGGCCATTTGTGCCGGGGCGCGGGACGATCCTATAACATCCGTCGTCGTCGCGACGTCGCTGTCTAATAAAACCGTCGCAGTAATAATAATCCTCGTGGATGCGAGCAACGTTTCGCGTGGCGATCGTCGGCGATCCATTACACGCGACGGTTGGTTCTCCTTTCACGTTCGATTCGAAAGTCCCGGGATCGGCAAACGACGAGACTTTCGGTACCCTCGATCCCGAGGCAACCTGCTCGATGCATTTACCATTGCATTTTCGCTATAGCGTGAACCGCGAAACCGTCCGTCGCGAAATTTTTCGGCAAAACAACCACCATGTTTTATTTGAATTATTTCACCGGTGGTTTTGACATTCCTGCCGTTTCTACTGTTTTTTTGGACAATCTAGAATTGGCTCTACAGTTAATAGAGCGCAGCTACATTTTTAGGTAGAACAAGCCCCGTATTTTATTTGAATTATTTCTCCGGTGGTTCTGAACGCTTCCGGCGTTTTTTACCAATTTTCCATACACTGTAGAACCGTCCACGTGATTAGTAGTCCCGAGATCAGGAATTTATTCTAGGAATTGTTTCATTTCTAGCAGTCAACAATTTCTTTCAAAATTGATTTATTCAAATTGATTTATTATTAATCGCGATAGAAATGAATACGTTGAATAGATGAAATTTAAAACAGCAATGGTAGAAAAATTTATAGTCGACGCAAGATATTTTTATTCAACAATTTATATTTTGCGTAAAGATTCGCAGTCTACCGATCACCCTAGGTTGAGCTACATCTGAACCACTTTGGAATACCTCGGACATTCGAGGTTCGGATAATCGAGGTGTACTTTGAAGAATAATTCACTGCGTTCCGTTACTCGCTGCATTTTCCATCGCACGCTCGCGAATTCGCATTGCACTGGCGTCCCATGATCGAGGCCCGCCCAGTTCCGTCTAATTAGAATTTTCGCGAATAAAGTGCGTGCAGCCACCGCGTGTCGTTGCCTAACAGAATCTTTTTCCACGAAATCGCAGGAACACTGTACCGATCGATCGGCAAGATTGCCACGCAAAGAATACGTCGCGAGTTTCTTCGATGCCGCGTGTCAACTTCCACGCATTCCGCCGCTACCGTTCGTTGCTAATGTGCGACGACAAATAACGTTTGCAACGCGGACACGGAATTTTTCAATTAACCCCCTGCTGAACGGTTCTTTTCGACGTGCAATAGTATCGTTGTAATGGGTAGTAATATGCTTGATGAACAGGTTTATTGTAGGGTTACGTTTAGTCCAGTCAACGAAAAGTTGTAGAGGGAAATGGAAGGAACACAATTTTTGGCTTTGGGACTTTGTTCGGACTAGTTAGGAGATAAACATACTAAAAGTCCCTCCTATGAGGTGAGCGGGGTGCAGGGGGACACGTAGAAGGTCCCTTTTTCGGTTCTTCGCTTATATCTCGGAAGCTATGCGTCGTAGCGATAATTTTATTTTCGCAAGAAATGGTGGAAATGTGTTTCAATTTTCCATTTCGAAGGACCGAGGCAGCGTGTTTCGTGAAACGAGGACCGTCCTCGAGGAACGCAGACAACGGAAGTTGGAAAGTTGATCGCTGCCTCGCAGACACGCGAGAGAAATTGGTGCTCGAAGACCTACGAGGGTAAATTTCGCCGAGTACGAAGGTTCTCTCTCCGGACGGTCTCGTTCCGAGGAAACGGAAGTCGAGGAGGTTATACTCCGTGGATCATGCCGCACACTACCGCGACTCGTGTTAATCTTCCGCTAATCCGGGAGACGTACCAGTTTTTATTTCGATCGATTTTTCTGCGAGCTTCGCGTGCGAGAGGGTCGCACGAAAGTATCGCGTTATTTCGGGAGTTTACGTATTTTCGTGGGAACTCGATCGCGATGGAAAATGCGGACGTCATTATCGAGGCAAGCTTCCTGTTTTCCAGTCGCTCGTGTGGCTTCCATTATTGCACGTTAGCGTTGAACTTGTCTGCGAATATTATTTCGCATTCTAGGCCCTCCAGGATTTTCTCAATACAGGGGCTCGATTGCTGAGAAGAGTACGAAGAAAATACAAATTTAGTAACAAAACTTTTTTATTTCTAATTATGTTTTTCTGATTAACATGAGCGTCGCCCAAGTGCTAGATTTATCGCTCGAAATTTGATTTCCACAGCTCCCGAAAGCTCTAGTAGAATTATTATTGGCCGGAAGCCCCGTTCTCGATGGCAGATGCGTTGTTATTGTATTCTTAGAACAAAATAAGTCGGAGAATGTTGTCAAGAAAATTATAAGCCCGAGAATACTTATTTAAGGCGAGTGGGAGGCTCTATCACGCCTCTTTTTTTATAGGAGATATCGCCGCTGTGACGTCCATAATTTATGGCTTATGAATGACACACCCCCACCCTGTCTCTCAGCCCTCGCACACGTCGTGCTTAAAAATAAAAGGAAATAGACCGGTTTGAAATAAACTCGTGCTTGTCCCGATGTATTCCACGAAAGAGACCAAGTATAACTAGAGTGTAGCACGAAAAATGAAACAATCAATAACGATATCCTACGAGCACTATTATTACGTTTTCTAACACGTTCTCGTAGCCCTGTCTCTCGTAAATCGGTCAGTTGCAATGCAATATTAACTTGGAAACTTGTTTATATAACTAGTAGAACTACTTGTTTTTCACTTGGATGCAAGATAGTATACAAACCATTGAAATTATTTAATTATTTGCAACTAAAAATTACCATTGAAAGCAAAAGGTCTGTTTTCCAAAGCTTGGATGCCCCAGAAATAATAAACCCCTTATTTGAAATTGTCTATCAATGTCCAAGTCAAAAAAGGGGATGAAGCACAAGCCGTCCCAGAGATAAATGTGGATCGCGAACTCGATGAAAAACTCGTCCCTGTCGACTCGTGGATCACAGCCCAGTCCCTTGAACTCGTCCAGGCTCCCATGTGGGTCACGTAACAGTGAACGACTTAATAATTCCGAAGAGTATACCAACCACGGGCTTTTGAGCCCGTTTCTCGCGACAAGCAAGCTAACAAGAGGTCCTACAATAATCCTATCCGACGGATAACGTCTGCCTGGTTTTAGGATCGCGTTTCCTCCGCGTGCGGAAACGAACTCGTGTGTACGTGTATATGTGTGCTCGCGGAATCAAACGGACCTGATTTCACTGGGACGAGAGCATTGCTCGAACGAATACGTTCTCGCAAGAAGAACGATCTCCCGGGGTGGAGGATGGATCGACCAGTAATTGGATCAGCAGAAGATGAACCGTGCCGGAGCTTTCTCCCGGAAACAAAACTATCGGGATCGCCCGGAAAGTTCGCGCCGATTTTTGAGACCGGCACCTCTGTATATTTAATCGAGATTGCTGCGCAAAGTTCTTCGACGATTCCACCATTTTTCGTGCACTGTAAAACCGTCTGTGAGTGGTAGCTCAATTCCTAGGTAAAAGAAGCCTTCTACTTCTTTTTTAACCTTCGCAAGGTAATGTGGGGTCTCGGACAGAGTTGGGCATTAATCGATTAAAATTTTAATCAAGATTGATTAATGTGTACGATTAAAAAAGGTAATCATTGAAAAATCGACAATTGATTCAATCGATTAATGAGGTTAATCGTCAACCGTTGATTAAAAAAAGAAATCATCAAAAAATCGGCCATACGGTCTATCCATAAATTGTAATAAGTAGACATATAGAGATCGTATTATAGATCAAATGACAATACATATACCGAAACTCAGTTTACATTTCTTTCAGTATACATACAATTTGATTCCATATTTCATTTCGAAATTTCAGCAGTTAATCATTAATCAATTACCCGAATGCCGATTACAATTGAAAAGAATGTTTTATTACCGACTAAAGTAGGAGTTTAATTGTTAATTGCGATTAACGATTGAAGTAGAAATTTATTTGTCAATCATTGATTAAATTTTTGCCCAACTATGGTCTCAGAGATCCCAGCTTCAGGTTTTTGAAAAGAATTTTTGTATGAATAAAATTAAATCTGTCTGCTTACTTTTTATTCTGTGTTATTTATTAGCCCCAAATTTATTAAGAACGAGGCTATTTATGAAATTCATTTGTCGGAGTCTAACAAAAGAAACCCCACCTTACTATTTATGTGTTATTAGACCTTACCTTGCGAAGGTAACCATTTCTCCATGTTAACGGACGCTTTCAGTATTTTGAGAAGCGACTATGAGGTTAATAGTGCACCTCGGTAATTTTTAAACAGTATACAAGCAAATTTAAATTAAAAAAATTTTTTTAATATACCACGTTTTTAAGACGGACTAAAAAGTGTAAAATAATTTTTCCTAGCCCCATACAGATAGTCCTGAAAATTTGTGATTGTGAATTTTTAATAGCTATGAAAATACTTGTAAGATTTAAAACGAAAAACGTGGGGCGCATGCAATAGATAATTGATGCATGAATAGTTCACCTAAGTCACTAACAATTTCATTGCACTGCAAATGATATGAACTGTTGTGGAGTTTTCTCAACGGCAGCTATTCTCTACACTCCTATTATCTTGCGCCCCACGTTTTTCGTTTGAAATCTTATAAGCATTTTCATGGCTATTAAAAATTCACAATCACAAATTTTCAGAACTATCTGTATGGGGTTAGGAATCTGTATGGGGCTAGGAAAAATTATTTTATACTTTTTAGTCAGTCTTAAAAACGTGGTATATTAAAAATTTTTTTTTATTTAAATAATTATTTTCTGCTTTTTAGACAAACAAACAGACGAGAAAGCGAGTTAATAAAAACGTGGTAAAAAAAATGGACACAATTTTTATCTTCTGGTTTTTGTAAGAAAAGTCTAACAAAATTGTCCCCAATCCACACTCTTAGAAAGCATCTTACTCGAGTAAAAAAATCGCATAAAAATTCGCAGTTGCTGGTAACGACTGGTTTCCCAAAAAAGCAGGAAACACGGGGACACACAGAGCGAGAGACATTGTTCCCGGACAATTCGTTCGGGCCAATTCGAAAGTTGCCGGTGAGAAATGGTCGCGAACTTTCCGTGCAGCCCAGTATATTCCGTGGCGGAGCTTATTGGCGAAGCGGGAGGCCGCAGAGCGTGGAAAGTTCCAGCGGACGAAACATTTTTGCGGACCGTTCGTTTCCGTCGGACAACGAACGAATCGCCGTTGCTCGGCGGACTGGAACAAGCAAGCCTAGACATAGGACCTCCCCTTTTCCGGATCCCTTTTTCGACCCTCGAAAAACACGCTGCTCTCGTCGGCCATCTTTTTTTTCGAATCCCGGGGATTAGAAGAAGCAAAAGTCCACGGGAGAGGTCTGGATCTCTCAATTGGTGGATCCTTTCGGTGGGTCTCGGGTCCTCGGACGACGATTGGATCGGCTTGATCCTTTCTTTCCCCTTGCGAACAGCTTTCGGTAAGGGGATACGCCGTTCCTTTATGACTCGACATGTTCAGACTACCCGCTAGCCCGATCCTGAAGGCCCCACGACCATGAATCTGTTTCTTTATGCGCCACCATACCAACGAAAATGCGCCCGAAATTATCGGATCGCTCAGGTAGACCTCGTAACATTCTAAGAGCGATTTCTATGGGGGAAATCGAACGCGGTCTACGTGTAATTTAAGCAAGTTTCGGAAACCAACGCACGCCGTTGTGCAAGCAGATGCACGAAACTAAATGAAACGAGATCTTCGAGCGACCTTGTGTGCTTTCGATTTTGCTGTGGCACGGTGGAATTTTGATCAATTGATCGTTAGGTTGCTTCTTTAATACGTCAAATGACAAATATAGACCCCAAAGGACCCCACAAAATCAAAATGATTTAGTCATTAAAGCTGAAACTAGAAAGTTACAATTTATTAGACAGGACGCTGCTTTAATCCTTCCGCGTGTTAAGAATCCTAATAAAATTATTCGGAGTATGCGATAAAAACGAATCCCCAAAGCTGTTAATCCCAATAATCTTGGGAAACTAAAACTAGAAATTTATAATTTACACTAGAAACTATTCCTTGATTTCCAATAAGTCCTAGCAGAAATTGATTTACCGAAGAATTTGAATAAGAGAAACGAAGCCTAAACAAAAAATCGTGTCACTTGTGAAAGAGTTGTCGGTTGCAAAGAGTTTGGAGATTGTAAATACGTGAGGATTGGGGGCAGTTACAGATTAAACAATCCCAAGATTGATTTCGAGTGCAAGAAAATAGTCTGTGGTAACGGTGGTGCTTTGTTTTTCAATCATTCTCCGATTCGTCCCGCGGAAACTTGCTGCTTCGATTATTTCGAGTGAGAGGAGAAAGGAATTGCTCGCTACAAATACAGTGCTCCAGCGATTCTAGCCGCACAATGGATCGCCGGCATTGTTTACGACTTTCTGTAGCGTTTTTGTGAAATCTGCAGCGATATCTTGGAGCCTGAACTTTGAAAGCGAGATCGAATACCTCTACTTATCAAAATCGTGCCGAACGAAATGCAGTTTCTTTCGCTCGTTCGTCTTTCGGGAACCCGGGAACTGTTAAACCCCGAGTATACGGGAAGAAAGTTATACATTTTGATGGGTTTAAGAATGAATAACTGAACGGAAATCTATTTCCTTGGAAAGGATTGTGATAGATTCACGGTGAATTGTGTACTCTTCTATATATCGTTGGTACACAAGAATAGTGACGCAGCTCATAAAATTTCAAATTTCGAGTTTATTGTAAAAATGTATAGCAAAATCCCCAAATTTTTATGTGGAAGAACGACATACAAGGTGAACACTAATGTTTATTCCCAAAAAAGATCTGAGAATTTTAAAAATCCAAGATCATGAAAGTCTTGCAGGAAACGAGAAACTTTTAAATGGCTGTCCTGGAAAATCTATTTTTTTGAGTTGTGTCACTATTCTTGTGAACCAGCGATATGTATAAATTTTATTGAAGTCGGCCTTCATTTCTTAACCCCATCACGTCCAAAAAAACTGTATCAGCGTCAATTCTACTAGTGGTTCAAAACCACTTCAGACTAGAATTTGTTTGTACAAGAATTAATATGAATTTTCACAAAATAAAAAGATTATTTAATATATCGGTCCATATAGTCAGTATAGTCCAGGGAATTTGTGATAACTTGTCCATTTATAAGGAATACGTTTCTGGAAGAACAAATGTGAATTCTCCGAAAATAAAAGTCTGATTCTATTTTGAAATGGTCAAGTGGCTTTCGGACCAGCCTGTACATTACTAAGAAATAATTTCCGTAGCACGTAAAATTCCAGACCCATTCAAGTCCTCTAAAAGATATGCAAATTTTTCTGAAGATCCTCCGACTCCTATAAAATCCGTCGCGAGCAGCTGGTAAGCAGAAAATCAGGTTACAGAGTTTCCCGTGGAAAAACACGAAGCGCAGAGAATATCAAAAATATACAACAGTGTATTAATACGCGGACGTGTTAAAATAAAGACGCGGAGAGAGCGGGAGAGGAGGAGGGAGAGGGAGAGCGAGAGCGAGAAAGAGAGAGAGAAGTTGCTTAAAAATGCGGCAACGGATCCAAGCGACGCACGACGTGTCCTTCTGAAAAAGTTCGCGCGTGTCGAGTCATGAAGCAAGGTTTAGAGACGAGAAAGGCCACTTGGAAGGCCAAACGGATTCGCCTCAAAAATCGATCCCGAATCTCTTAAAAAATTTCTTACGGGGTAGACTATTTTTTCCAGGATTGCAAGGCTGCGGGATTTGCGTTCTCATTTCTCGATAATACAAAAATGGGGTTTTCCAGTAGTCAAAAACGCTAGATAAAAGATCGATCTAGGGCGCTATCGCCCTCAAAAGTCCTATTTTTTCGTTTACGAGGCGTAATTAGCATTATTCGGAAACAATTTTCATAGCTACATGCTGCCGAAAATTACACCTCGTAAACGAAAAGATAGGACTTCTGAAGGCGATAGCTCTCTATATCGATCTTTTGTCTAGCGTTTTTACTACTGAAAAACCCCATTTTTGTATTACTACAGTCAATGAATTAATTATTATACACAAATTAATTCGTGGCCCTCATAATCAATCAGCCTTAACTTCATTTTAGATCGAAATCTTTTATCCACTAGGTTGAAAATTCGCTAATTATTTACAAGGTGGATTAAACACACCGAAAGCAACGGAGATTATTTTCGACAGTCGAAACTGAGAAATCCAAAGACGATTTCGATACTCCGAGTCAAACCCGACCCGAACCCTGTCGTCGGAGGGTTGACCAAGATAATCGATTGTCTGAAGAATCGAGTCGAAATCGAACATATCTAATTCTTCTGATTCGAGAAGAGCCGAGATCAAAGCGGGCGGCTACTCGAACGCTTCCGATTATTTTGCGCCGTGCACGCGGAACGCCAGACGCCTGCCAGTAATTAGAAAACGATAATCAGTCGCGAAAATATAGAACGGCGATCGATAGAAGGCGAACGCGCGCGCACGACGTAGCTCGGGGATTCCGATCAAACTAATTGGATTTTGAATCGCAGTTCCGCGGGAAAACGATTCGATTCCCGGGCTATTCCTTTTTTCCGCCCACGACTCGAAATTGCTTTCGAGATGCGTCTGCGAGAAATGTTTTCCCATTTCCTACGAGCTCGATGGATTTGATGACACCTGCGACGTATTTCGGTGCTATAATGATTGGAGACTCGACTAATTTCCTGTGAGAAAATTTATAAGAGCAACACGTAGATTGAACCATCGCGTACATTGAAAAAGACATATTCTTTTAGTGTTTTTTGTTTTTTTTTAAATTGAAGAATAAAATTGAGAATGCAATAAGAATTTAATATCCGAAATTGTTTACTACGGTCCGATAAAATTATTGACGAATTCATTTTACAAAACCCTGCAGTCTATGACGTTGAAGAACATTTTCTGCGCCGTTCACGTTCAGTGATATAATTATAGTCTTCATAATTTCACGGTGTATGTTTGTATGCCTCGAGTATAAATCGATCGATAATTACCCAAGAGAGTAAGAATCTAGAGCAATTTACTGTTCAACAAATCATACGTCAATTTGATAAACAACTTGAATGATCTAAGTAGAAATCTAGAACAACTTTGCTACCCGTCAAAGAGGATATACACGACATAAAATACGTATTAAATATAGATACGTTCATTTAAATCGATTATGACTGATGATCTAATTATGGCTATACTTCTCAAAGAAGAAATATACGTGATTTTATTAGTCATACTAATTAACTACGAGTTGTAAATCAGGTTCAATCTACTCTTTCTCTCTCTCTCTCTCTCCCTTATTTATCGTTGTCTCTACAGTTGCTCTAATGCAGTGGTTCTTAACCATTTTGAAATCGGGGAATACTTGATTACAGGTAGCCCTCCTACACACACCAGTTTCGCTCTAACACGGTAATAAAATTGCGAAAACCTTTGTACAACACACAAAAAAAGTTTGTTTTTTATAGATTTTCGGAAACTAAACCCCCTTTTTGTACTGGCTCTGGGTCTCACATAACACGGTTTCACACAACACGGCATTTTAGGAATCTATCTACCGTGTTATGGGAGTGTTACCGTGTATGAAAAATTTTCGGAACACCAAAATTAATGATCCAAAAAACAAACAAAAACATCCAGCGCAGAAATAAATATATTATTAAATATGTTTAAATATATATATTATTAAATATATTATTAAATATGTTTAAATATATCATTAAATATATTTAATATATTTCACGGAATTTCGCCGAACACTTGCAAAAAGCTCGCGGAACACCGGTTAAGAACCAGTGCTCTAATGATTGAATATCGATAACGTAAAAAATTTAATATTTATTAACTCATTGACGCATTCCAATACGTCATTTGTTGTTTTTTCCCGGCAGCCAAAGACCTAGCGTCTGCGTCATGGACGGAATTATTGGTCAATTCTAAGATTGCAACGAAGAAAATCATTTTAATAGTGCGTTCAAGTGTAAAATCGGATCTCTGCACCGTCACACGACCGTTAGTTTTGAGAAAAACAATAATACACCACCTCACTCTATCAGGAGCTCAAGTATAGTTGCTTTCACTGTAACTACAAAAATATTATCATTGCGAATTCTTGCCAACTTTCGAATGCATTAAAAGGAACAAGTAACATTTATAGTTAGAGTCGCAAATGACTTCAGATTGAAAATCTGATCGAGCAGGGCGAAAGTGATTGTTAGTATTTTAATCCTGCGATTTTCGGGCTATAAACGCGCTGTTCAAAATGATGGCAGAAGCGAAGTGAAGATTCAGCAGTAAACAGAACGAAGTTTACGGCGAGCGCAGATACCATGATATAGCTGAGAGTAGAAGGTTCAGATAAAAGTGATAAGAGAAAGTCACCCAGATCAAGTAGAATACTCGTCATCGAATTAACTCGTCTTGCCCGATTAACGGAATAAGCAACAATTCGACTATGCCTCTCTGTAATTTTAAGTATTTAAAGGATCAGCCTCGTTTTTGGAGTGAGAGGTGAACCAGTTTCTGTTGCGAGGGCTCTCTCGCAGTCGCGTGCGAATCACTGTTTTATTGTGTTTAAATGGAGCGAGACTTTCACAGAACTTCGGCTAAGCTCGTCAAAGCAGAGAAACGTGCCTGCCATAGAACGAACCAGAGATGCGCATAAATTCTGGTCGCTACAAATACGGGTGAACAAGAAAAAATTTCTCCCGTGTCTTTTCGTTTTCTGCATCCGTAATCGGAAGAAACGCATAGAAAGTTGAATTAGAAACATTTCCACTCGCTGTTCGGGTTTCTATATCTGTGAAGCAACAAATTCGTAATCCGAAGAAACGCATACAATTGAATTATAAATAGGCCGCGGCTCTTTATGCAAAATGAAAATGATATGCATTGATTGCAAGAAACAGAAGCCAAATAGAAATATCTTCCTCTTCTTAGTAATTTTAATACGTTCAAGGCAGTGTATTAATAATTTTCTAATCTTGAATTCTACCCATTTAATCTCCTCATAAATGACCTTATCTCTCTGTTTAGATTTCTATATCTATGGTTTGGAGCAACAAATTCGTAATCCAATAAGTTCAATTATAAATATTTTCACCGCAGCTTACTGTTTGAATGTCTGTAGCTATCTATGGTTCGATGCAACAAAAGGAAAGTTGAATAGTCGTTCGAAAATATTTTTTTACGAGGCTCCGTCTATTGTTTTCTAATAAATCCCAGCGAGGTCGACGGTCTCGGAATTTCTAACGACCGTCGATCGGGTGTCGATTAATTAGCGATTATATTGTCGCGGCGATTATGTACGAATGAAATTTAATCAAGCAACCATTTCGCATGATCGCCGACCCGAGCAACAACTAGACTCGTTAAGAAGCATTGTTGATACAATCTCTTTAATAGGAGAAAGTTGTTCTCTCGCGACGCGAATGATTGGATTCCTTGAAAATGATTCCCGCTCTTGTTACTCGATGCCTCTCGTTTTTCTACGGCAACCGAGCAACCTTGTTGCTCAGCCGCGAGAGAACTCGACTCGCGTAGCAAAATATTCCCAGTTCTCGTTTTCCTCGCGGCTGATTCATTCGAAAAAGTTGCTACGATATCCACACTGGACGAGGAGTCCTCTATCTATCTGCAAACACCGCCGCGCCGGGACGTTTCCTTATCGAGCTAATTTGTTTCGGGGATCGCCGAAGTTTCCACATTTGCGCTTAAGAAGATTGTCCGAGACGTTTTGAGTCCGTTCCTCGGCCCCGAAATCCCAGAGCAAATTTGTGCTACGGCCCAAAGACGGATTAACCAATGGAAACTTCAATAGAAATTTACCTTGCTAAGTTCCCCATTTACTAGAGAATTTTTCAAGCTTCCTACATTTCAGCGAGCTTCGGTTAAGCAGATTTTACTAGCAATCTGTTCTGATAAGTTCCGTGTTTACTGGAAAATTTTTCAATCTTGCTAAATTGTAGCGAGCGTAGCGACCTAACTCAATTCTACTAGAAATTGGTTTCGTTAAATTCTACAGTCACTGAAACATTTTACAAGCTTCCCGAATTTCAATGAATTTAACTTGATCAGATTTTACTAGACGTTTATTCGAGTCAGGTCCTCATTTATTTATTGGGAACAGTTTCAACCCTGTTAAATTTTCGTGGGTTTAGCTTAACTAGATTTTACTAGATATTTATTCTAGCGAATTCTCAGTATATTTATTAGAAATACCTTCGATTTTGCTAAATATTAGTACGTTCAGCTTAATCAAATTTCATTGGAAATTTATTCTACCAAATGTTCGTTTTATTTACTAGGAGATGATTTCCAATCTTGTTCAATTTTAGTACGTTCGTCTAAAGCAGAGATCCGCGTTTGATTTAAATTTTAGGATATTCAGCTTAACCAAATTTTGTTACATTCTATCGAGTGCTCACTTTATTCACTAGGGAATGATTTTTAATCTTACTAAATTTTAATACCAGATGTTATTAGACAATCTTCATAAAATCGCCAGTTATCTACTACAACATTATTCGGTCCAACCAAATCCGAATCTAACTGAATTGCTAAGAAAATCCCGTCGAATTCTGATGTATTTCCCTAGACAACATTTCAATTGAATGCAGCCATAACACATCCAAAGACACCAAGTAGGTCGTACATACTGTGTACAATGGATTAACTAATCCCAAATTCGATGTCCAAGAGATCGAGACTAGAATGAATATTGATCGACCTGATCGGCTGGAAAATTGTTAAAATTGCTACTCGCGAACGATCGTCGCCCAGATAGCAGATAACGGTGAAAAATTTGCGAATATTCACTACGTATTCCGAATCTATTACGACGCACCGGTGGTCACCAGTCAGATGAACACATTGTGGATTATGGTACATATAGCCTGTTTAACCACGTTACGCAATATTTTACGACTATACGGCCGTGATCAATACGTTCTACTTTGATGTACAGACTGCAAAACAAACAAAATTCGTTTCACAGCCGACGCATTAACATATTATTGTCTTCCGTGCCACACGCGGCCGACGTGTGCACGCAAAATGATATCTAATTGGCTCGGCTCGTGCAATAATTAAATCGATGAAAGACTCGGCAATCTACGTACATACTGTGACTCCTACTAATATTCGGACACTCTTAAGAAAACAATAACTTTTTTAATATTGTACTATACGATCTGAACTTTTTTGGGAAGCTAGAGCAATTAGTTTGCTACAGGACGTGAAAATTTTTTTTCCAAAAATTGCAATTGATCAGAATTGTAGAAAAAATACTAAAAGTTACATTTTACAACTTTTTTATGTGAGCCTATATTGAAAATTTAAAAAATACGTTTTGTAGATCTATGTTAATTAAACATATTCTCAAAATTTCGTCAAAATCGGTCGACGTTGCAATGAGCTACAAACTCAGTGTAAAGATAATAAAAATTGCAGATTTTCACGATTTTCGGCCTATAACTGCAGTAAATCTAAGGATTCTTACATCTTTCAATGCCCGCCGTTTTTCCCCGCATCAACCGATTTCGATGAAACTTTCACAGTGCATATAATTGACACGGATCTACAAAACGTATTTTTTAAATTTTCAATATAGGCCCACATAAAAAAATTGTAAAATGCGACTTTTAGTATTTTTTCTGTAATTCCGATCTATTGCAATTTTTGAAAAAATTTCTTTTCTGTAGTAAACTGCTCTAACTTCCCAAAAAAGTTCAGATCGTATAGTACAATATGAAAAAAGTTATCGTCTTTTTCAGAGCGTCCGAATATTAATTCCGGCCACTGTACATATCTAGTTTCGCGTATTATGCAGAACACGGCTAACTAGCAATAAACACGCAAACAATCGCAGTGTAATTATCGCTATCGTAGTATGGGCGACGATGTTTGGTCCAAATCGAATCCATTCCCCGACCATTCCCCGCAAGGCCTAACCGAATCGCCGTACCTAGGTCTGATCGAAGCGTAATTCGAGGACGACCGAGTTGCGCGAAGCGCTCTCCCAGCAGCCCTAGCAGTCGATCAAGTGCAATTGCAATTTCAGGTGCAAGCCCCGGCCAGTGCTTACCGGGTCTTTTTGTTCCTGCTACACACACACCCACACACACACACATAGTTTCGCAACGAGTGCCACGGCGCTACAAACGAAAAATATTCGTAACGGTGGCAATACCTTTTACCGAGGAAAAATGGACGCTGTCGGCGTATCGGTGGATGGTAATGCGGCTGGACTAACGAAACACCGAAACCAACCCCCCAGAACCCACCAGGAACCACCCGGCCAGGGGTTGAAGTGACATTTTGACGAAGTACTCGAAGGTTTTACTTTTTAACGAATTTTTTTTGCATTATTTGCCCGAGAACGCTGCCGAACTGCATCGCACTTGTCCCTTGTCGGACAGGAATTCTCTAAAAAGCTCGAATTTATTTTTTGAAAACTATAAACTCGTCCTCGAAGAGAATATTTAATCTCCTACAGCCCAAGTTACTATCCTTAATTTTTACAACTGTTTTTTTAGTCGAACATATGCATGGCGTACACGTGAACACGCTTTGGAGTACTCGGAAAGAAATGAAATAAATGTAAATGTATGTGTAAGAGATAATATTTTAAAGTGCCTCTTTGTGTGTGTGAATAGGAAATGTTATTCGTTGTACAGGATGCATCTGCACAAATTAAATTCTCCTGTTTTGCAACTACGTCTACGACTACACATTACTGTGTTTAAATAAAGAGTAGCAGGGAGGCTATAATAATTATAATGAAACATTTACAAGCCCTTGAACGTTCCCGCAGCTATATGTAGAAAGCGACACTGAACAATAGTCGCTTTCTAACAAAGTTCTCTGTGCGACTGGTCCAAAAATTATCGCCAGTATTTTTAGCGATTGCGTTCGCCAGTTATGGATGCGAACGGCCTAGAAATTATCCACTTTTAATGTAGTACCGTTTCAACCAAATGTCACACGAAGACGTCACACGAAGACGACACACACCTCGATATGTCATTCAGAAAAAATAAAACGAGATCATACATCGAAAACTTCTCCGATCACTGTCGTAAATATAATATAAATTTATCTTTCAGATATGAACTCGATCGTCGATAAAGCAAAAATTAAAAAAAAACAACCGAGTCGAATATTACTTCAGACTGCTTCCTACGAAGTGTCTCCGCGCAAAGGAAGTATCTCTCTATCTTCCCACTCCGAAACCCGCGGTATTTTCCCGCAATCCCGTTAGTACCAGCCGCGAAAGTAATTTATGACGATATCATACGATTGCACCGAAGTTTTTACGTTGGCGAGCGACCAGGTGCACCGGGCGCAAATAATTCGTGCCGCTCGAGACGAGTCTGTTTATGGACCGAGCGGCACGAATCATTTGAGCGGCGCTCGCTGCGAAAACTTGGCCAAAATTCAAATTTCTAAGAATCTGATAGCGTTTTGCTAGTATAGAACATTTGTTGTAGATGTATCTATGCGCCAAATGCAGTTAGAATTTGTTTAAATACGTTCATTGGTGACTGATATGCAGACTGGTAAAGTTGAGGAAGTCTCGTGCTCTGTGTCTTGTAGATTGGGCACGTTTCACGCGACGGGGAAAGTTTATCTTAAACAAATTCATATGTGGAGCATTTTACTATCAAAGTAGGTGTTGTAAGCGCAAACTTTCCATAGAAGTGTATGTAGTACAATGTGCCTGGATTTATCCTCGCAATTAATTACCACGTTTTTATTATTTTTAAATTATACATCTTGGTCATGTATTCAATAAAAAAAAGCGGAAGGAAAACAAAAATGTTATTCTGTATTCAATAAAGTAATGTGTCGAGTGTGATATTATATAATATACTCCGTCTGCCCCCCGTAATAATAGTAGCAAGTGAATATTTAAACGGGAATTATTGGTGAATCCAGCTGTAAGTTATGTTGTAGCGCAAAATTTCGAGGCCTTCAATCAAAATCAATGTTTCGTGACATCTGTCATTTGTTTTGACACATCTTTCAATTTTTAGGTTAACCTAATTATTACGAATTATAACTATTTTTCTAATTTCATCCGCTGATCGAAATCAATTCTGTTATTTCAGTCGAATATCAACTCATTGTAAAAGTATGATGCAAAAAAAGAGAGTTTTCAAGCAAAGATCGAGTTGCGATTGTCCACTCACGCATATATAGGGAAAGCGAAGCTTCGCAGCCAAGGGATCCCACCGACAAGTTTAAAATGCAGTAACGAAATTATTGAAAAATCCAGAAACTATCTGAACACTCAAAATAAAAATTAGGAGTAATATTTTCAATTTATTGTTTAATTTAATCTAGTTTTTTGGTAATAAATGTTGCGTTCTATATTCATTTTCTTTTGCTACGATTATTATGGGACAAATTAAATCCACATCAACTGCCACTATTATTATGGGACAGAGGGAGTATAAAATTATATGTAAAATTATGCATTATTACCCAAAAACGCCGCAAGTTTCCTCAACATTAAACCTACCACCACCGGTCAAAATGACCGGTTCCAGATTTTTATTTTACAATTATTGAAATAAAAAAAGTGGTTTCATAAGAAATGATTGTATAGATATCTTTAGTAGAGCTCGCATTACAATAGGAGCCGCACAAAGTCTAAATAAAATCAATCTTGTCATTTTTATAAGGGAACATGTTCCAGTTACTTTTAAGGGTCCGTAGATTTAGTGTTAAAATCGGTAAAAACGAATCAACGTCCTAATTCCACAATTTAATCAATTTCCGCAAAAACTGGCTTAAAGACGGAGATTATGCGAATGATATTAGATTCTCCAGCGACCGGGTAATGCCAATTTCGGGGAGGATCGTTTGATATTCTGAATAACGAGTTTTCAAGAAATGGCACCGTCGTCGTTTGAACAAGCGCGCGCCGAGCTGGATGGAAAGTTTCCAGGCGAGCTTGTGCGCACATTTAATCGTCGACGAAGCCGACGGAACGGAGAGCCGTCTCTCGCGTTATAACGCAGCAGCGCGTCATGTCCACGATCGGAGTTGCAGAGTCCGACGGGGACAGACGGAAATATCGCGATCGAGAAACGTTTTGTAACGGCACGGCCAGTTCCAGCTGGCGTCGACGTAGTTCACCAGCA
Source organism: Lasioglossum marginatum (assembly GCA_028455795.1). Classification (NCBI taxonomy): domain Eukaryota; kingdom Metazoa; phylum Arthropoda; class Insecta; order Hymenoptera; family Halictidae; genus Lasioglossum; species Lasioglossum marginatum. Next base: position 1,015,354 of record CM052272.1, read on the forward strand.
GATGTTCCTCGTCACGCACAATGTCTTTAATTTCCCGCAAACACTTTCCACCGGATCTCGGGAAAATTTCTTGTGTCCATCGACACAGGGAGTTTCAAACAAGCTTCGACAGGAATTAGAAAAGCCGGGCAATTCGCGATGAAAGTTGTTTATTAGGTTCGAACGCGCAGTCACGCGCACGACAGCCCAAGATTTCTGCTTTCACGATATCGCGTTTCCGGTGCGGGCTGTGTTTCGGAAAAACAAAACTTGATTTATCTGTGGAAACGACCAAGTAGTAGAAAACAAATATTTCTGGCCTCTCGTTTGGCATAATCGGTCGCTAAGTTCCGAGTAAATTCGCGTTTCCTCGAAACTCCGCGTCGGAGTTTTATTTTTATTCGGAATAGGTTTGCACGTTTTACCGGAGCCGCTTCGAACACGTTTCGCTTGGGTGTTAAATAAAAGACCGCGATAAGTAGACTGAGGATTTTATGCATTTGTGAATAGAATGAGTGCGTGAAATATGCACCATGGTCAGAATTTCAGAAGAAGTAAATTCCCGTTTATTTAATATTTATTTCTGGCAATATTGATCGAGACAACTTTTATTTTGCATGAACATCTGCAATGAGTGTTTTAGAATTATTTCAGATTTTCCAGAAGCCCAAAACAATAAGAAATTCAAAGAGTAAAGCAAAAACGAGCATTAGTAACATTATCCTTAGAAAGCTACAATATTTCTGATGGATATGGATGAGTGTTAAAAATGAAATGGATGTACCAACATATATGAAACAATGAAATTAGACCTAAATTAAAAGCTACAACTGTATCTCTCTTCTAATTTCGAAGTAACACTCGAAATTTTCACATGTAATCTCTATATGTAATCTAATAAGTAACATTATATCATGTCCACATCCTTATTCACATTTCTAACCAGTTTTCTGAAACAAGAAACCTGACACACACTGATTGTCATAATAACTGTCCACTTCTCTCCAATGTTGCAAGCCTAAAGTCCGGTATCTTCTTTCAGAGAAAAAGATTATATAGTATACATTTACCATAAAATCAGAGAAAACATAAATTAAAGATAGTACCAATCTTTAAAAAAGATATACAAGTAAATAGATGATTATTGTGGGTCCAAATAGCTATGAAGAAGTACACGAACTATCAAATTGGACCTGTTAGGAAAGTATCTTGAAAGATTTGTTAACTCGCGCTCTATAAATAATTTGGAATTATAAATAGGATACAAAATCAGAACAGTAAAATCACTAAGAATGATTCTGTATCCATTTCTAATCACAAAAAAAGCTATTGCCAGATACCTGATACATTGAATTTGTAAACATAAGTTGTAATAACCAACATTTCTAGTTTCCCTTTCCAATAATTCCAAGAACATGGGCAATATTTCTAGACAGATCGCACGGTATATTTCAATTTTTAACGCTAATCTATTTAAAAATCCGTTCTCACATACGACAATTAGGTTGCTAAAGTCCAACATGCCTGTATCGTCGGTGAGTGGACGGATCGACGGGAGACGAACGTACTTGTACGCGCGAGCGACAGTTTTGAGGTTAGGTTCGCCGCGTCGAACCTTTCGGCAACAGATGTTCCCGTTTCGTATCTCGGATTCGACGGGCCCCGTGCACGGTTTTCGACACGTAGCTTTGCGAGCAGCTCGGGAACAAAATCGTGAACTGTCACTTCGTCAACATCGTTGAATCGCGAGTAAACGAACGTCGACGGCACGGCGACGCGCAGGACGACCGTGTCTCTGTGCGAAGGGGCAGTTTCTACGTGGAAGCACGCGACGATCGTGTGCGATAGCCTGGAAGGAGGTTCCCTTATATTCACTGTTCCTATTTACACTGATCTACGTTCAGAAAACCGCACTACGATCGGAGCGCGATGGACGGTAGAGTCCACGTCTCCGATGTGCTCGAGGGTGTCGCGTGAACAGGACGAAGGTTCGGCGAGCTGTCAACCGTGGAATCTTGCCGAAAGGTTCGCGAAGGCGTCGTCTTTCGGTGTACGAGAGAGCGAGAGTTTATGGGGCCAGAGTGAAGAATGAGAGAACAGAGAGCGAGAGAACCGAAACAAAGCGAAGCGCTCCGACGGACAACGGAGGGATGTGATGGTGTTTTTCGGAGTAACAAAGCAAAGTAAAACGCGAACCTACCTCTCGCTTCTTGGCCAGTGTCTCTCTCTTCAGGGACGGGCCCGACGTTCACGTAGCAGCATGTTCCGTTTATCCCCGGGTTGTCTTTTCCCCGTCTGGTTTGTCGGCCTCTCGTTAGCGACACACAGCCATCTTGCGTAGTGGCTGGCCTGGCTCGGTCGGTTTCGGTACGATGGCCTCCGTGCGACCGACAGAGAGGTGGATAGTCGCGGTGAATAGAGGGGCGCGAGAGGGAGGGAGACGGCCAGAGACCGAAGGCAACGGGAGCGAGAGAGACCGAGAAACCACGGTCCCGGCGAAGTGCGTGTCCCACCGATATACGCTCGCGTATCACACCGACGGAGCACCAGCAATGCCACACTGACGCCGCCACCGCCACCACCACCACCACGACCACCACACACCAGCAGCACCACTACTACCAACACCACCGCCGCCACTGCCACCGACGTGGAGGCACTGCTGCACCTCTCTCACAGTTTTCGCCACTTTTTCGCACGGCCCTCGCCCACCTCCGCGGCGTACATATTCCGTGGAACAGCCAGGGTTCGCATCCGGAACAACAACAACTTCGTCTTCCTCCTTCTTCTCCTCCTCTTCTTCTTCTCCTCGTTCGTCTTCCGTCCTCGCCCCGCCTCGTCTCGAGCTCCACCGGTTATACAGCAACGACGACGGCCCCGTTATTTACCCGTGCGACGATGCCCACCGTCGAGGACGTGCACTCGGTCATACCTCTCTCTCTCTCTTTCTCTCTCTTGATCGTTTCTCTTTAGTCTTCTTTGCACGCACGCACGCACGCCTAGCTCAAACTCTTTCCCCGTTTCTCGCGTGCGTTAACGATACACAACCGTCGCCGTCGACACCGATACTGCTACTCCCGTTGCTGCTAATCCACTACTGACTCCGTCTGCCCGTACCTGCCGCTCCAGCACGCACAACCACGATCGGGGGATCGCTCGGGCTCGACTGTCGCACGGCCGACTCCCTTCGGCCATCTTCGCCAACGCTCGACCCTCGACGCTCACTTTTCGCTCAGGTACGTACCACGCGCCGCTGCCTCGCGTGCCCTGTTCCTGCTTGCCCCCACTACTCGGTCAGATGCAGTGCTGTACCTATAAATGATACAAATATTTTTTGGCACTAATTTTTTTTAAATTTATAGCTTTATGCTGCCAGGTTACATTATTTGTTTGACGAGCTTGGTTTCCTCGATGAAATTCAGCAGATCAATTACATTAAATTACATTAAATTCTTTAATTAAATTAAATTTTATTAAAGTAAATTAAATCTAATTTTATTAAAGTAAATTAAATCTAATTTTAATTTATGAAATTAAATTTTTGAATTCGTGAAATCTGGCCACTGTTTATCGAATGTTATTGAACGCCGCGCCGTAGAGATTTTTATGTAAAATAAAAGTTGTTCGCATTAATATGAAGCTGAAGGTGCTTGGATAGATTTTTCTCGAGCATGTTAATGAATTGGAGATTAATCACAATTGATTAAATGAAGTGTGCGAGTGAGAGAGAGAGAAGTAAAATGAAACCGGGTGAAACCCATCAACTGATCTCTTCCACTACTTTTTACTGATGTATAAGGGTTGAAATATAGGATTTGCAATATTTTTGTAATTTACCCGGCACTGGCTCCCACGGTGAGTCATGTGTGCCAGATACTGACGTATATACACACTTGCCCCGGTGTCCTTTAAGAAACCATTTATCGCGCGGATCCCCGGCGCATCTTGCAGATTCGGACACGCGAAAAATATGCACTCCCTGCACCGATACACTCTCTTTTCCTACGAAACAATGCCCGACGCTTAGCCACGGCACGTCCCGCTGAACGATTTCGCCAGAAATTTTCCCTGAAATTACATAAGCGGACATTTCAATTTATTTATAAAGCGGGCTCGATCGAGGCTGACGTAATAAAGCGAGACTTGGGCTTCAACAATGCCGAAAACCGTTGTTTGGGCCTCGTCTTGGGGTACTGGGTCTGCGCGGACCCGGGCTCAGTAATTAATCCTTCTATGAATATATTTGAATCATTCTAATTTTTATGTTTAAAATATTATCATTTCTTTTGACCTAGTCCAGTCCTCATTTTGTTAGAATTGTTTTATGCTTTTAAAAAAAATGTAAAGAACTTGTTAATTTATCTTGTTACATTTGTCTTAACAACATTTCAAATGTGGAGCTGAAATACATATTCTTAGTCCTCGTTAGACTTCGTAATTACTAGACTGCGGATTTTATGCATTTATGACAAAAATGGCTAATTTAAAGCAGTGGACATATTAAAAAGATTTAAAGACACCAGTGTATTGGTTTCAGCTTAATCAGATAATTAAAAGAAGAAAGAAATTTTTATTTCGCTCCTCTGTCTTGCAATCAATGCAAAAATTTTTTGTTTTGCATAAAGATCCGCAGTCTAGTAATTACTGTTCTATTTAGCCATTCTCATTTTGCTCATCTATTCATATTCATTCGATCATTTTTCCATGACTGAAGCGGAAATAATTATCAGCCTGATCTGATATCTAGAAGATTCAAATCTAGGCATTAAAATCTTTGTTCTACGTTCAGTATGGTTTAGGAATCATGGGTCCGTAAGAACCCCGTAAAACTTTCGCTATTGCGAGGTTTGCGGCGAGCGCAAATTCAAACTACTCGACGAGTTAACTCGTCTGACCTGATTAATTCGTCTTTGCTGATCAACGTAGGAGTAAGGGATGATCTGAGAAACGTTTCGATTTTAATTTTGTAGCGTTCGAAATTCCGGGTGTCAGTTTTCGAAGTCAAACCGAGCAGCTCGGTTATAAACGGACCTGTGGCCCGATTTCAGGAACACGCGCGTCTCTCGGCGTTTCTCCGCTCTCTCGCTTGTTCGCTCGTTCGAGGCGGAATCTCGCTGACGTCGACGAATGACGACAGCCACTAATACTCTTTCGGTATTAAACGAGCGATCCGCGAGAATTTGTTTGTCATTTGCGGGGATCTAGACCGTGGGTCGACGGGGCGAGAGCCGCAGGTCGCACGCGCTAAACTCGTTCGAACTCTCGTTCGCCTCGTCGCTCATTAATTTTGCAACGTAAGTCCCGAGTACGGTTCGCGGGATCGGTTCCACCGTCGATTTCTCGTTCTGCCGATACGACACTGACGCGACGTTGGAAAAACGAAATTCCGAACGACCGAAGCGCACTTTCACGCTGCCGATCGGCTCGAAGTGGAAACAATCCGCTGTCTGTTTCTGGCAATTCACTTAAATTGTTAATTCAATGAGATTATGTTTGATAACGGGACAAAAACAACGCGTCTTTTTTAGAAATTCGATGGCAACATCCAAGCAAGAATGATATCGATGTACCGACTCAGAAGTCAGTAGTGCAATAAACCAGAAGCAGCGCAAGTAAAATACGACTAACTGATAGCGCGTTTAAAAAGTTTCTGTTCTTCCCGGAGGCGTCGCGTCACCAATTAATCTTTAAGCTAATCGTCCGGCGAAAAGGTCGAAAGTCTTCGCCTTGCGTGACGAGCGGATCGTTTATCGGTACGAGAGTACAGTTCGGAGCCGTTGGTCGATGTCGAGGACGAGGTTACCTTGCGAGGATCTATCGCTCGTTCGATCGCGATACGCGCCGCGGATTTAGGATACGTCCAATATCTCTGCGACGGACTGACGGAGAATTAATAACGGCGGTGCACGGACTTTTTGTGAACTGTAAAAATAGCGATGCCTTGTGCGTTGTACGTGTATCCGGGATCCGCGCACACTTATCTTTGGCGCGTTGATCTTCAACGCATTGATCTTTGGCGCGTTGATCTACAACGCATTGATCTAGCGCGCTAGTTTTCCACGCGCTGATCTTCATCGCGTTGATCTTCCATGCACAGATCTTTAACGCGCCGATTTTGCGCGTGACGGTTTTAAAAGCGATCGCTTCGGTCGATGGATCGAAGGATGACACGAGGTGTTTGCGGAAGTGTGCGATAACGTCGCGAGAAATTTTGGACCCCTAGATTCGCAAAGATAATCTGGCCATCGAGCCAAGCGAAACCGGATCTTTCCGCGTCGCAAGCCAGCTGAATATACGGCCTAGCTTTTTGTCCCGCTAATACGAAATCTGAGGCGATCGACCTAATACAAGCTCGCAGGGTTAATCATCGTATCGCTGCACAGGCTTCTCAAATCTGATTACGATTGAGGTTCCGTGAAACATTTTCTGTAATCGTCGACTTCCAGCTAATGCGTCGAACGTTGCCTCGAACAGGAAATATCCCATAAAACTATTTTATTGATCTGCACGAAATACATCAACAATGCGCAGTTACGAGTGCAACGCAGTTATGTTGCAACTGTAGGATTTGTCAGCTGTTCCGAATAGGTTAGCAAAGGTGCATATGGGAATATAATTGAATTACATGATGTTGCAGCGAAGTGAAAGAGAGAGAGAGAGAGAGAGAGAGAGAGAGTTTCCCGTTTGATAATTGCGAATCAGAGGATGCCCGTGGACAATACGTCGACGATGGCACGTTGAGCGTCAAGTTGGTGAGGTCTCCAAGCGAATTGGGCCCACGTTGATGATCGAAAGGAGGGTGCAATAAAGAGAGCCAGACCTTCGGTGGGTACGCCCCACTCGGAGCCCAAACTGCGTGCACCCTACTTAAAAGTCCCTCGACGGTTCCACGGGAAGTGCCTTCGAAAATGGACAAAAAGATGAGAAGAGAAGGGCGAACCGGTGGTGGCGGGCAATGACGGGGGAGGGGAAGGGGACGGTGTCCGGAAACCCGGGGGCAGCCGTTTTCGCCTGAAAATTCACGCTGCGACGCGGGGCATGGCCTGGAAACGCAATAAATGCCGCGCCGGGGCAACGTCGGTTCCGTTATTATTGCTTGTATTTATCAACTGGTACGCGTCCCTTTGTTCATTAACTCCGGGACTACCTATGTTAATTGTTCCGTTCTACCTCGCCCGAGAATTATCCATTATCCCTGGATATCCGTTTTTGTTCCGATACGCGCCTTTGTACCCTCTCCCCTCTCCCTCTCTCTCTCACACACACAGTCGCTCCCTCTCCCCCTCGGTTTGCAAACGTTACACGAGTTTACTCTTTTGTAGCCCTCGGACACGTAAGCCGGCCTCACCTCGTCGAGAATGGTACTTTCCAGTTCGCAGGAATACACGCCAACTCCCCAGGACTAAGCTCAAAGGTGATTTTAATTACCGGCGGACAAAGGCTGCCGGCGAGTTTTCTGGTTCGTAACGAGCGAGGAGACTCGCGGAGCTTCACAGTCTATCAGACAAGTCCTGGAACAGGATTTGCTCCCGACGATGTTTGTGAAACTTCCGCCGATCCGATCCGATCCGGAGTACGATTTCTTATGTAGGCGGGCCAGCTCTCTTTGGGTCACCTGGATCGCTCATGGTTCAAGCGAGAGCTGAGCAGAATCGCATACGTGACTACCACGGCGAGACTCTGAAGCGATCCTTCACGTGGGGCCTTCGTCCTCAAAGCATCGAACTGAAAATCATCGAAGAAAGGAGGCCTACTGTAAGAAGTGCCTTGCAACGTTACTAATGTCTACTACTATCACTTTAGAAGCTCTTTTAGTAAGGCGATACAGCAAGCATTTATTACAAAATTCATCAAGTGATCTGTTAATTAGGTCTCGTTAATTCATTGTCTCTCTCTCTCTCCCACTTTCTATAATAATAATTGTACAGCGAGGATTGCAGCAAATATCTTGAAGCTATTTTAACATTCAAACTTATATAGTTTCATCGGTCTAGCATATGTACATTCAAAATTATTTTTTCCATTTAATACAAATGAAATCTACCCTGTTTTTATTTACTCATTCAATAATGTGTCGCATAAAAACATATTTAATAATGTAATATTTAGTAACGTAAATAGTGGTTTGAACTAAGTTAAACCAAGATTAACAAAATACAGGTCTAGTCTGACATGCTATAAACATCTTATAAATCTTAACTTTGTATTACGACTTGCTCCCAGCGTCAGCTCAAAACCGTCTTCAGCAAGCAAACGAAGATTCATGATTGTAAAAATGGTCTGGTTGATTATTAAGTCAGTCTTTGTGTCATTTCCGTTAATGAACAGTCTCTCAGTCCCAATTTCGCCCCAGCGACCCGTTATTCCCGTTTCCCGAGACGGCGTCATCTTCCTCGAGCTTTCCAAGAAAACCTGAGCGCTGCGCGCCGGTGGTCACGCTGTTCGATCGTGCGGACAAAATCATCCCCGTCTCGAGGAGCGGAAAAACGCTCGGACACCGACCGGTTGTTTTACCATTTCTCTTTATCGGGTCGCTTCACCGTTTCTCGCGGCGACACTTGTCCTCTTTCGAGTATATCGGGATCGTGCGAGGAGCCATGGAACACGGATTCGAAAGTCGAACGCAACCGAATCTGAGGCTCGGCGCGAGCAGGCAGGTGCGTTTGAAATTGAAATTGCCGCTGTCTGTTACACCCATACCGCTTCTGGCACTTGAAACACTACCGTGAGATTCGTTTCCAAATTCCGTTAGGTCTACTGTCCATGAAAATTGCCATAGAACGTCTCATCACAAGAACTTGATTACTAGACTGCGGATCTTTATGCTATGGGTTGGCAAGAAAGTAATTTCAGTATTTTAAGGTGAAATAGAGCCCAAGTTCTTTATTCACCCAATGAATTTTAATGAATAAGATATTTTCCCTTTTGTTCGATGATCTTTTGCCAAAAAGAATAAATAAGAAAATATTTTATTGATTAAAGTTCATCGCTTGAATAAAGAAATTCGGTTTTATTTCACCTTAAAATACCGGAATTACTTTCTTGCCAACCCAATGATCTTCATAGAGGAGAAATTATATATTGACATCTTCAATTTAAAAAATTTTTCAACAACTTCGAGTTTCATATATTCAATTTGGCTATAAATGCATAAAGATCCGCAGTCTATTGAGTACAGTTTCCATGAATAGAATTTTAACGCGTCGACTGCTGTATCGGTCACGTAATAATTAACTTTAGTCGTATTATAATTGGGTAACTCGAATTTCATTAAGATTTGTAGGATCTAGAATGGTTGAAGAACCATTCATTCTGATAAACTTTGACTCTGCAATCTCAGCTTGATTCAATTAATCAGATTTAAGGAGGTAAAGAAATACAGTTTCCCATCGTTAGCATCTCGTGTTCATCTGCACTACTTTAGACGCATCTATCCACGTGGTTACACTGTTAGTTAATAGAAGGTAGTATCCACTAACCCGCGGCGGCTCGCATCCCTCGAATGGCATTAACAAAGGAAAACTAACGCCAAAAATAATTCTTTCGATGAAGGTTTCAAATTCAAAGGCCTCCGCAGGTCCCCACAAGTCTCAAAAGCCGTAAATTCAAAAAGGTTCAGGACTCCCAGCAAGATAAATCACCCAGCATAAACCGACGATGTCCTCTCTAACTGGTTGCTAGACCCTAGGTAGCTCCGCAAACGAGGAAAACCGAGTTTCCTGCACGCTTTCCCCGAGCTCGAAAATGCACAGGATGCAATCGCGATGCGGTGGGCCGGGCTGATATGGCGTCTCGGTAGCCAGTGTGCCTAAGCGATCGCGCGTGCCTGTTCGTCGATCTCGATCGTGGATATTAGCTCGAGAAAAGAGTCGACGTCGGCATACCCGCGCGACTCTCTCGACCCATCTGCGTCGGATACAAATCTCCTCGGGGCAGGCGCACCACGGACGAGATTTTCCACGTGTCACTGGGTCACTGCACTTGCCGTACTGCCCGAGAACGTGAATACAGATCGCTCTCTAAATATCAGAGTACCGCGGCTCCGTATTCACCGGGCGAGTCTCGTTCGGGAGCGCCCGGCGAAAATTCGTCGACGATGCCCTACGAGAAACCAGCGTCGACGAGCTTGCTTCGTTCCGTCACGAGACGACGACCAATCGAAAACCGGCCCCACAGTAGGCCAACCATGATCTCAGCTAATAGAATCATCTGAATGACTGCCACAATTTTTAACACAATGTCTCACAAAAATTTCCACACGGAAAGTTTCAACTTACTAGGTTTAATAAACTTCTTGGAATTAGATCCCAAATATGAAGAGCATCGCACAGTGGGCCCGACGGAAATGCAACGATGATCCTCAACGGAAGATCAACGTCGACGAGGTTGTTTTGTTTCGTCACGAATCGACGCGACGCTACGACCCGACGAACATTTGTCAACGACGATCCACTGCGAGTAGACCACCGTCGACGAGCGGTTCCGTCACGAAACGAACGGCGAATCGGCGGGCTATGATTTTCGCGAGCCTCCGCGAGCCGGGTGCATCGTTGCGAAAAATCGTTCCCGTCGAAGACGATTCTCCTACTCTCTCTTTCTCTCGTTTCTTCTCCCTCTTTCTCTGCGCGTTAAGAGCGCTCTCTCTTCCCTCGACGTCCGCCTACCGTTCCTTTTCCTCCTCGCAATACGAAACGAGTTTCCAACGATTCAATGCCTCGGTCTTGCAAATGTGAAAGTACATTACTGCGGGCTCTGAAAGTCGTTTTGCTCGAAGGTTCGCCTCTCGAGCGGTGGCCCTGGACCGTTCACCGAGAAAAGAATCTCGAGTGAGGACGAGAAGCGCGAGAGCGACCGGGAGAAAAATCGCCGGGGAATACCGAAACTCGTCGAATCCTGCGTCGGACAAACCGCGATAGCCGTGGAAAATTTTTCATGTTGACGGCTTTCCAGCGAAACCGCACGCAGTTCGAACGTATATGCCTGCACGTGGAGAGGTTAGCCGTTCTCTCCTTTCCTCTCTTTCTCTTGACCCCAGCTCGCCGAGGCTATCAATAGGTTAATCCCTTCGTGACCGTAAGTTTCGATTTCTTTCGGCCACCAGGTAAAGACCCTCTGCCCCACGATGTCAATTCTCTATTGCACCCGAATATTTGAAAAGGATCGAGAGTACTTTCGTTACTTTGCCCCGCTGTTCGTTTATTGTGTTCCCTTTTACTGCCACCGATGTTGCCCAACCTTTTCTCATTCGGAGAATCTATTTTGCATTATTGTTCGCTTTGTCGCCGTTCGACGTTCGTTACCTCGAGCGCTTTGCCGTGATCTTGAAGAACATGCTGGTAGTCGGAATAGGGGACTATCGATCGACCGCTTCGACAACCGTCTAGTTGTCCCTGAAATGGGGGACCATCGATTTTACCAGTCGGAGAACGCTTTGTTTCACTCGGAAACTTGTAACAGCTCGTTCTCCGATTCAGGCATGGGCTACGAACTCTCTTTGCCCTGGGAACACTCTCAGCCTGCCCTCGGGGCCAACGCTTTTCAACTGAGGACGTCTGAGGGAGGAGAGATCCTCGATCTTTCGTATGCTGTAGAGCTGAACATAGGAGGTTGGCTACTTCTCCGCGGAGAGTACCTCGAATGGGCGTGGCGTCGTTGCTCTGGGCTTAAAAAGAGCCACGAGAGTGTCCCATAAAGCAATCTCTATCATTAATTGTCTTCAAGCATATCATGACCACTGATGTTACTGTATTTCATAATAGAGAAGCGTCTATTGTGCTTCTTCTATATGTAGAGTGACTCGAGTGGGCGTGGCTCCGTTACTTTCACTTTGGAAAGAGCGAGGACAGTGTTCTACTTGACAATCTCCAATCTTTCAATCTCTGTATCTTATGATAATGTATTGACTATTTTGCTTTCTATTTGTGTAAAATACCATGTCAGTGGGCGTGGTCTAATTGCTGCCGCTTTTAGCAGAGTCAGGTTAGTGTTCTGCAGATTAATCCTTGCCCGTGTATGCGTCACAATCTCCTAATCTTTACATTTTACATTAGTAGAGTATCTATTTTGCTCCCTGTTTATGTAGAACGTCCCGAGTGGGCGTGGCCTCGCTGCTCCCGCTTCTAGCAGATTCAAACCACTGCCCACAGAACCACCTCTGCCCACTTCCTTTTCAATAGGATCAAACGCGACCGAAAATATTCACAACCATCGGAAATCGAAGCTCCGTTAAATTACGAGGACGGTCTCGACAGCGCCGGTAATTTCGTCCAACGTTGGCGGGCGTTATAGACCAAGCAGCGATCTAATTTCGATTAGCCACCCATCTGTCTCGATGAGCCTTTAGGAGGCGAGACTCGTGGCTTCCGGCCTTGTGGAAAAGTACTGGAAACATCGAAAATGCGAAGGGGAAGGTTCTCGTCGTTGTCGTCGTCGCCTCGGCCCAGCGAATACCGTGTGTGGGAAGAAGGCTTAAAGCTGCAGCGCGAAGGGAAGGAAAAATATATAGGAGGTTCTCCGCTACGTAAATAGAAGTTTCGTTCGTATTGAGATTAACGTCGGTCCCTCAGGAGAATGAGGCGAGACACGAAATCCGATTGAGCCGAACGACGAGACGCGGCACGACGTTTCGAGACGTCGAACGTCGCGGTGCCACCGTTCCGTGATGTTTTCCCGCTGATCACGATGGATCCGATTAGAATCGGCTCTCGATCGTCCCTCGAGGCGGAAATCGTCGGCCTGTTAAACTATCTGCTGACACTGTTGATACTGCGTTTAACGATCCCACAAAACCGCTTTACGATGTCTCTAGCAGTAAATAGAATTTTGAACAATTTCTTTAAAACAGTTCTAGGGTCAAGTACAAAACACAATAAATAATAAAACATCTTACAGAAATTAACATGTATACTAAGATATAACTAGACTGGGGATTTTATGCATTTGTGATAAAAACGTGTGCAATTTAAATATTAATGTACCATTTTGATTTTGCATAGAGATCCGCAGTGTAGATATGACTCGTCTAGACCCGATATCGCTGCTAATGATTTTGATGCAAGGGTACAATCAATATTCTCATTGATTGCGCCAAAGTATCAGACACCATCAGAAAACATTTTTGCAACTTCTTATAACTAGACAGCGGATCTTTATGCAAAATAAAAATTTTCCACCTGAATTGCAACAAACCGGAGTGACATTTTTCTCTCTTAATATGTTCAATAGGTTGAAAATGATATAAAAGTATTTTTAAATTCGTCTAATGTTGTTAATGTTTTAAATTACACCTGCTCATTGTTGTCATAAATGCATAAAATCCGCTGTGCGATTCTTCAAGGAACAATTTCACAAGTTCGAGGTTGACTGATAGCGAAGGATGAGACCAACGACAAATTATTGCATCGATTGATAACAATTTGTTTCCCTGCATCCTCAATAGACGTCGAAGAGGTCACTGAACCGATCACAATGACGTGCGACCAAGCGACGTGTTTTTTCGATGCGGGATAGAAAGAAAGGGATCCAGTAGTAGAGGATCCGGCGATCGACCCATTTCTCTCATGTGTCTCCAGGCCGAAGACACGAGAGGCTCCGGACAAATACGGCCGGACACTCTTGACGCACACTCTTGACGGACACTCTCCCGATCGATACCGGGTTAATCGCGTTACCGGGCGCAGCATATAATTTTATTACGGATAAAACCGATGCGATTCCGCCGCGCCGGATTCTTCCGGATAGGATGTCGGATTTGCGTCGCCTGACAATCTACCGGGCCGCCGACTTCGAACGGAAACGGACCTTATCAATTTCCCCGAGAGTAGACTTTTATTACTGGATGTGCGATTAGGGCTGGACTGCGGTTGCGGAACCTCGAAACCAAGGGGAACGTGACACTTTCCACCGTTAGATATCCGGTTTTAACTGCGAACCATTTTGTCCGCCAAGGCGAACATTGGGTTGCAAAGAAAGTTCGTAGCGTTTTCAAATTAAGAATCGAAGATAAAATTAAGGTATTTATTCATATATTTATTCAATAACACGAGAAGATACCTCAAAAACGGCAAAAAGTAGTAGAACAGAATGGAAAATATGTTATTGAATAAATCTATGAATAAATATCTGAATTTTAGCTTTCAATTTTAATTTGCAAACGCTACGAACGTTCGTTCCAACCCAATATAATGCAAGGTTGAAATTCAATTTTCGCATTACACCCAAGTAAGTAAACCTATTAAAACCTGTTAAGATGTGAGAATGTTACAAAAATTGTTATACGATAAACTTTGCTTTTTCCAATCATGTATTATTAAATGAGTTGTTTTGATTTTCTGCGATCTTTATGAGAATTGGTGTGGCACTCGACGTGTTAACGGAAAGACAGCCTGCAGAATCGATCAATGAATCTATAAATGGCGAATTTCTGCAGAAAAGTGCGTTGCAACAGCAGGTAACTCTACGGTTTCTGGGAAAATGAGGCAGAGGAGCGATATGGGCGTAGCGGGTGTCTATCTCGTGCACCGCGCACGTCTCGAGCCCGCATGCAGCCGTCGCATGGTTAACAATTTCGCGATTTCCATCGATCGACCGTCGATTCCGAGCAGTCGAGGCCGAAGAACGGGGTGATCGCGAATAACAATCGACCCTGTGTTGCGCGCGAGCGCGTGTTCTGTGGGAGAAGAGGGACGTGTGCTCGTCCACGTGCGCGGTTGTTTGGCATCGGTGAGCGGCGTCGACGCACACCTCCGCACGTAGAGCAGACGCGGAAGCGGTGACCCTGCCTGACCGAGACTAACGCGATCACGAAGTCGGTCGTGTACTATTTATCTGTCGTTTTACAACCGGCGATGATAAGCAATGTTCTTAGAGGGGTAGAAGGGAGAGGGGTTGAAGGGTCGAGCGGACCAGTGGTTTCCGGTGCAACGCCATTGCATTTCGGGGTTGCGCCACCGCTCGAGGTTTATGAACTCCTCGAGTAGCCGGACGAAAACTGCTGCCGTGGAACGCCACGGGATTTCGATGCAATATTGCGTCACCTAATGCGAGGCTGTCGTAACCACCGGGTTCCCGGAGCTGGTGGACAAAACTATGGTTTTGTGTCCTTCGGTTCCGCGTCTGGGACTGGGGAATTGGTATGCTTTTGTGCAAAGTAGTCCATGTTTGCTAGACGAAGATAGAAGACTTTCCTAAATCATTTTAAAATATCAGTATTTTTAAAATAGAATAACTTTTTTATAATTGTACCAAACGACCTGATTTTTTATAATCAATCAGAAACATTAGTTTGCGAAATGATATGTAAAAAAGATTTTCCAAATAATTATAATTTACAAGGTTGCAGGCAAAAATAAAAAAGGCATTTTTCTAAACTGTTTTGTTTGAGCCCTTAAAGAAAATTTAAAATATATGTTTTGTAGACCTAAGAATTCTTACATCTTCCAATGCCTCTCATTTTTTTCCCGCATCAACCGATTTCGATGAAACTTCTACAGTGCACATAATTGACGCAGACCTACAAAACGTACTTTTTAAATTTTGAATATAAGCCCACATAAAAAGGTTGTAAAATGCAACTTTTAGTATTTTTTCTACAATTCCGATCAATTGCTAATTTTGAAAAAAATTTTGAAAAAATGAACTTCCCAAAAAAGTTCAAATCGTATTCATGACAATAATAAGTAGATTAAATCGAAAAAAAGCTGAAACAACAAATGAATTTAAAAATACTGTTATACGTGTTTCAGCCTATTAATCCTACTAAGAAAGAAAATCAATGTCTACTTAACTCCGATATGTTGCAAACAAGGCAGAAAATTTTGATTTTGCATAAAGATCCGCACTCGATTGGCTGTTCTTTGACAGTACAGTTCTCCCTGATTGACATTGTTGATTGTTAATATGGACATGCGTTGCTTCATTTACGCAAGATCCAAAGTCTGCATAAATTGTTCTACACCAAATCGTCTTCAATGAAATGATTGAATGTACAATAAAAAGGTATTTCCGATAGTGTACTTCATACGAGGAAGTATTATTAGCCCTTCCATCCAGCAATTTCGATTTTGGGTTTCGCCCAACTATCATGCAGTACTCGCACAGCTGGAACACGTGGCTCGTTTCTAAACGTGCTAATTAATATCGCTTAGGACTCCGCGATGGATCATCCACGCCAGTACTCGTTGAATCACGCCGTTCTTCGCCAACAACGATCGCATTACTCATCCGAGCGCGAAAACATATTATTCATCGCTTCTCTATTGAACCCTTACTCACAAACCCCTGCGTTTGCCATAAGCCGCGCAAGTTGCGCATTCGTTCTTGAGAAGTTGGTTCTAGTTCGTAGTAGTTAGGATTATTCTCTAAAGCACACCGTTTCTATCGACCCATCCACTATCGCATCGAATAATTGATATTTTGATAGCGACTCGTGTACGAGGAGACTGCTAAGTATAGTCGTCCTAGCGCCCCGGAACTTTAAAAAACGGCGTCAGCTATACAGAGAGGTGCTTTTACGTGATTGGTACGTGAAAACAAGTTCGTGTACCAGTTTTCAGCGGTTCTTCCACGAGAATATGTGGAACTTCCGAACGACAGCGACTGAAAAGTGTATCGCTGCGATATCTGGCGTTCTATATTGTTTAATGTTCGTTTCGGCGTTATTTTTGCTACTAAATCTGTCCCTTGCTGTCAAGTTGACTCGGTGATAAACATCGATATGATGGGAATATTAATTATTCGCATATGATTTTCTTCTGAACTACAACGAATTAAATATTTATAACTAGAGCTACACTTACAGCCACACATTTCTGCCATAAATGCATGAATTTCTCGAGCTGAATTTCGTTAGAAGACTTAGAAGAAGTGCGTAACAATCAAATAAGTGCGAAACATTGTGCGCTAAGGGGACTCCTTCTTTGAGGTATGAAAACCTAAATTGTATGGGATAAGTTTAAAAATGTGTCACAAACATGTCCCAGAAATGATGTTGTATTGATACGAGGGAAGGGCGAGGGTTAATCAACGAGTGCAGCGTCTAGAAAGGGTTCTTATTCCGAACGATGATGCAAGAATATCCTCGAAGCCTCTGCCCGTCTCGATGACGCCAGAAGATCGCTGTATTCGGATGTCCTATGTACTCCGTGTTCCTTCGTTCCGAAACGGGACAGGCTAAATCCTGTTAATTGTCCAGAGGAAAGATAACAATTGGGTGTTTACTGTCTGGACAGGGACAAGTCCATAGAATGGGCTCGCCAAGGAGGCATTAACGAGGGTGGGCGCGGTTTTAGGAATCCCCGGCCTGCTCCACTAATCTCGGTGTTCGTGACGCGTCGTTTTAGCTCTGCTAATCTCGGCTAAAAAGAGCGCAGGGAAAGGCTATACCTGGGTTTCGTGGTGAAATTCGTCCCCAGCCCAATTTTAATCGGGCTTGGACCATTCGATAGCCTACCCAAAAAGGGCCCCCTCTGCCAAGTTTCAGCACCATATCTCATCTGTAAGGGTAGTTATCAAGGAAAATCGAAAAACCAGTTTTTGGCCCATTTTCCCCATTTATTGACAATTCAAAATTCTGAGAAAAGTCTGACACATTTCGGAGCTAAGCCACATATTAGGCATCATTTTCAGATTTTTCCGTTGCAAACTCTGGTCGTAAAAAATGGGCCTCTTTTTTACTAAAATCGATTAGCCCTGGTAACACTGACAATTCTGCAAAGGATAATACCAGGTTCACAAGGACTCAGACTCATTTCACCTTTGCTAGCCTGTATAACACTTGATTATTAATTTTTCAATTCCAAGTAGTCTATATACATTGGACATGTACTAACGCTTTACATTCAGATCAGAACAGACCCAGCGCCCTACAACAAGGGTTAAATGAACAATTTGAAAACGCAGCGAGTCCACAGACTACAAAAAGATCTCGTTCTATCGTCGCAAAAATTTGCAAGACCAACAGCCATCTCAAACCATTTCAAGATGTAATAATTATATAAAAATCGTCAATCTGTCTATGTCCTAAGCTCAGAATAGTCGGTGAGCCTGAATAAAAGTGCGTGCCACGATTAGCTCGCCTAATCGGGACTCGGGTGGCGTATAACATTCGCTGGAAGAATCAATTAACATTCGCGATTGCATATTGAACTTGATCCCGCTAATGGATTCGCGAGGCACAGTCGTTCGCATAGCGTTCGCTTATGTGTGCGCGCCGCGCCGCGCCGGTGGCAGCCGAGAGGTGCGCTCATAGCATCGATTATAATCGATTCGGATGTAAATAGACGGGAATGATAAATTTATCGGCGCCAGGGTCCGGCGAATGGACCTGCTCTCCGGGTTCTCCTAATTTTCCGAAGCCTGCCCACGCATGGCAACTCTCTGTCCAGGGATTTGGTCAGTATAGGAGCTGGTAGCCAGGACCCAGGATCGGTGAAAAGGACATCCGGTTAGCGTAAACAGCCTGGACAAGACACTCGACGCCGACGGTATCGATCAAACGTCGAAACGACGCGTGTCCACGTCGTTGTTTTCCTTGGCGAGACGTCGCCTCGCAGCCGAACACATTATTGCCTGTTTCGTGCGATTGTTTCTTCAACGGCGCTCCTTGAATCTTTTTATAAAGCAATCGATAACAGCGTATCGCCGACCGAACCGCGGTCCTTGAAACGGAACGCGATTCACTGTGCACGACGTTCCAGCTGTCTCTCTTTATCGTTGCCAGAGGATCTACCATTCATTCAAATTTTCCTTATTTTCACTGTCAGATTCATCGACGTTCTATAATTCAAATTGATCTACGGAAAATGTTCCGAAGGTAGCAGTGCTCGAAAGGTTCAATTTCGATCATTCTTCGCGGTCTCTTTCGATCAGGAAAATCGAATGTTCGCGCCATCTCCCTGCAAGAACGCCAACCCTCTGAAAGTCTCTATATCCACTGACTGTGCCGCTGTCGCGCCACAGCATTTTCTACAGAGTCGGTAATTCAGAACCGTAGACTGAAAAATGCATTGCATGCAATACAATGTTTGTACTAATCTCATGTCTGTCACTGAGCTTTATACTGTGACTGATCTTAAGTCTGCGGCACTAGGAATTTTCTAAAGAATAATAGCGCAGACTTAGTGGTGACAGGTAATGTGTCGACGCTAGGTAAACAAGAAACTTGTTCTAACCTTTGTCGTTAACTGGTCATTATCTGGTGCCGATATGAATTTGTCTTTTAAAAAATATATCGTCATGATTAAATAGCCAATTTAAACAATATTGTCACTCTTTTGCCAAGTTCCACGGATAGTGTCAACAATTTCTGCTCTTTTTCTACTCGTACAAAATAAAGTTCAATCAGCCTATTAGAAAAAAAATAAAGTTTAGTCCCTTATAGATTGTTAAAAAACGGAGGTGATGGAGTTGAGGAGCTCCGGTGACGTATAAATAATGGATTGTGATGCATTTGCAGGATGGAGGCGTGACACGAACTTTCCACGGTAAAAAGTCCGAAATCGAAAGGACCCACCAGTCAATTTGCGTTTCGCAACGGGTGTCAGGCTGAACACGCATTTGCGCGACGTTTAGTGGATACGGTTGCACGTGTGAGAGTACAGGAAAGCACAGGTGAAGCATGTACACGGGGGAGTTCTTCCGCTTTTAGCAATCGTAAAGCGCAGGTGCAGCTCGTTGCACAATGAACAATGCACGGAACGCCTCGCACGATTGTCGTTCCCGTAACGGTCGGATTCGACAAATTTCATGCGACTAAAACGACCAGGAAAAAAGTAAAAGTGAAGCGGAGAGCCGGAAAGAGACACGCAGCCCAGCTAAACCACTTGGGACACCTTTGCTCCGTGTGAAACAAACTTTCGTCGAACGTCTCGTCGATTTTACACAGCACTTGCGCTTGGAGCTTTTGATTTAGGAAGCTTCCAAGGAAATGAGACATCATTACCTTCATTAATTGTTAACACTGAAATTATAGAGATAGAGATTATAATCACTGAAATTATGGAGATGCCTTCATGGGCAATTGTTGAAGAGATTTCTTTGTTGAAGTATGTACTTCTGTGCTTCAATCTTTTCATTCTTGGAAAGCAAAACGCACCATTCACTTTAAACCCTTAGCACTCGAGTTACTAAAAATTGCTGTACCATTATTCACAATATTGTTTACATTATTAAATATGTTGATAGCTAATTAATTATTACACATTTGAGTATTGTATGAGGTATCGTATCAATTTCATATCCATAAAAAGAAAAAATCATATAGAATAGAAACATTCTAGATCGGAAAAAATGTTTAATTTTCGAGTTAAAATAGCTCCGACTGCCAAGGATTATTAATATGTACATAGGTATAATAGGCGTATTATTCCATTATAAATCTGCATTACAAAAACGACTATCCAAAGATGACGGAAGAATGGTGTCATCCACAGATAACCGAAGCAAGGAAAGCGTTACAGCAGGAAGGAGACGAGGTACATTTAGCAAAATAATGACAAAATCGCGTCTTCCCTGCCGTGGCGAGTGAAAACATTTCTGCCGGACTCGTATTTGTTGTGACCCCTCATGCACATAAATATTTAACGCCACGGGTTGGTGAACCCCCAGCTAATTGCAATGCGTTGACGGCTAGGACACGGTGTATATTAAATCGCGCGAGACAATCACGAGGCATTTGAATACTAATCGCGCGGTCCGATCGACCGCGGGAACTCGAAATCGTCGTTGAATTCCGAATCCTGGGAGACTCGAACGAGGGGAGGGTAAAAGGAACGGAAGAAGAAGAGAGAGAAAAAAGGGCGGGCGAAACAGGGACACGCAGGACGAACGTTATTTCCCATGAAGCCATCGAAGCGCGGACGCGGAACCGATCGCGCGTGCAAAGTTTAAATTTCGTGAACTCGATAGCTCGATCGGGCATCGGGAACGCGTGCATCGCCGGCCACGTGGACCATATGGCTCGCGTGCCCCCAGCATGGAAGTAATGGGTCACCATTACACGAAAGAAGACCCCGAGCAACCGTGGACACCGTTTGAATTTATCCGCGACGATGCGTTTTCGATTTTGTAGCGAAAGTTAGCTTCGTTTCTCGATTTTCGGTTTCTAATCGGTGCAATCGTTTCGACAAATGAAATCAATACACTAAAACAGTTTTCTTCTGAATTAGTATGATGAATTTGGTAACGTAGGATCGTCGATCACGGAGCTTTGCGACCTTCACGGAAGGAACGATTTAGATAACACCTGCGAGATAAAAGCAATAAATGGAAATGTACAATACAATAATAAAAACGTTTATTGCATCACTGGAATATTAAGTACTCGATGTAATCTCGCGTTATGAATCAAACTGCAGTGCGTGCGTATTTACATTTTTATGGATTTCTTTACATAACTGGGGAAATTTCGTTTATCATCCTGGCGATTTTCTGTCAGAGAAGGGTATCTGATTTTTAGACGCGGCAGACTTCTCTCTCGAGTGCAAAGGGTTAATTACTTCAATGTTAAAATGTTTAAATAATCTACCGGTTATGATGACATCTGCAACGTCATACAACGTCAATCGTACAGAGAGAAATAGACGTTTTAATACAATAAACGTGTTTAGTGTACGAAGAATTTGCTCCCGTCTTTTTCTCTTTTTCACCAAGCAAAAAGTGAACATCCGAAACCTTGTCGTTGACAGCGAGCAGACACGTGCCTATCGATCGTATGTTAATCCGGAAGAGAGGTCCGGAGGAAACGTCTTGAAAGGATTCCCAACACTGTTTCCCGTCTCGGAACCGTTTCAACGCTTTGCGAAACGCTCGTTGACAACGCTTTCTAACAATCGAAGAAAGGAATGAGCTAAACGACGATAGCTGGTCGCTTTCGCACGGTTGCCGAGGGGAAAAGTTGTTCGAGGGCGGTTCATTATGTTCACGGAACATAAAGTCGACGCGTCAAACCCTTTCGAAGGTGGCACGCAGGTTGTTCCTTCGTCTTCGCAGGTGTCTCCTTACGAACGAGCGAATTGCGGTTTCGCGCAATTTCCTCGCCTCGTGGCTGGCCACGATCTTATGTTAATCCACCGCGCGGCCAGCCAGGGCGAAATTTAGTTAACGCCGTACTTAACGTTCGTGTAATTGCCAACGACCCGAGAAAAACGTTACTTCTTGCTCGGAGTTACAGTTGGGGAATTATGATATGTTAAACACATTGTACCGTTCCATTTCGGAGAGTCGCAGATCAGTGGAATTTGTTAAGATAATTGTTGTGGATTCATTGATCACGCGTCGAGTCGGATGGTTGGATGGGTGCTATGTGTCAGTACAAAGCAGCATCACAAATCGGGGCGTATAATATAACAACAATTTTTTATGTAGCTATCAGTTCGTGGAAACGAATGAACTTATATTATACCTGTCGCAAAACACGGACTATCGATGAAAACATAGTGTCGACGAAAGTTACTGTCGGTCAAATCATGTCGACGAAAACAGTGTCGGCGAAATCAGTTGTCGACGAACCCATGGTAACCCCTCGCTTCTAGCATCAAGAGAATAATGTCTGCCCACAATATAAGTGACATTTCTGTTCCAAATGTTCGCGTGTATCAAGGCATTACGGTAATCACGGAACGGAAGGGAGCGATAGGACTCACCGTAGCGGGGAGATGGAAACATTGATCGTTCGAATGTATAATGGCGTTATCTGATGCGGCTTTCGTTCCGGTAAATTTCAGCCGGTCGCCGTGCCGCTGGTAATACGCGGGCGTAAAGCGTTATTACGAATTAGCATATTCCAGATACTGCTTCCCTTCTGCGTGAAACTCCGCAAGAGTTAATTCAACTTCCTCTCGCGTCCTTTCGCGGTACGTGCGCGCGCGTTCCGGCGTCCCGGCGCGGCGCCGCGCCGTTCCTCTCGCGGCTGCGAGCAAAGAACGCGTATCGTTGCGATTAAACGATATGTACCTACCTTCCTTGATCCGGCTAAATGGGAAGCCGTGCACGTGCTACTCATTGTTTCCGTTTGCTTCACCGATTCCCATGAATCGCCGCGACACGCTGCCATGCCGGTTCGGTAAACGTGGATTTGCGACGCACCGATTAAAACCGGCCGACGTCGCGTCGCGTCGCTGATAACACTGTTGCCGGAAAACATCCATCAGCTTTTGATACGATGCAATTGACTTCAATGTTCCTCCTGGCGCGTACCTACAGCGAACCACAGTAATATTCGGACACTTTTAAAAGGACGATAACATTTTTAATATCAGATCATACGACTTGGATATTTTTGAGAAGTTAGAGCAATTGGCGCTTACTGCAAGCTGCGAAAAAAGAATTTTTGAAAAAATTGTAATTGGTAGGAATTACAGAGAAAATGCTAGAAGTTGTTGTTTACAACTTTTTTATCGGGGCCTATATTGAAAATTTTAAAAATACATTCAAAATCGGTCAACGTTGCAATAAGCTACAAACTTTTAAAGACGGTGAAAATTGCAGTTTTTCACGATTTTCATCTTGCAATGATTGCATCTTGCAATGCCTGTAGTTTTCTTCCGCATCTACCGATTTTGATTCAGAATATGTACAGTTAGGAGCAAAACTGATCACACACATTTTAAATCAGAATAACTTTTTTATGAATGGACCAAATGGCTTCAATTTCTCAGGAAACGTCGTCGCGTCACTCGGCGAACAATCGACGTATCCGTTTATATTCATCCCCTTTTGATCATGCACCTTTCGCAGCGCATTGTGGGCAACCGCTGGCCCGTGAAAGTCCGCCGGTGGTCCCCGAAGGGGTTGGCACAGCATAGAACAGAGTGTCCTTGGCAGATGGCCAAAAGATCGGGCGACATCGATCGTTGCGATCGATGCGTTCGATCTGTTGGGATCTCGCGGCTCCACGGGAGGAAATGATTGCGATCGTCGGAAACGTCGCCAGATGACGATCGACGGGTGAACGTCGAAGGGGTGGCTATCCAGCAGCTGTGTCCATGTTGTTCTCTATTTTGGCCCGTGCTTTCGATATTCTTTTAGCGTATTCTTTACCGATCCTTCAATTTCGTCCTTTATTTGGTCGCGTGCTGATCTGCGGGTCTCGTGCAAACAAGAAACTATCGATTGCCGTCGATTGCACCACGATCTCGATAAGCTCCCTAGCTGCCAGCACGTGCTCATTGTTAACGCACACGGTTGGGTCACTCGGTTCATTAAAAATTGCTAACCGATATTTAATATGAGTCCGTTAAGTAAACCACCTCATGAGATAGTCGAAATAATTTATTTGATAACATAGATATACGAATTTGTGATTTGTTATATTCATCACTAGATTGAGTATAGTAGAAATGCCTTGACAGTAGAACTATTGAATAATAAATGCGAAACTTCATACAATCTTCATTGTAGTATTTCAATAAAGAAGTTCATTTGAATGTTTCCAATGAAAACATTTCTATAATTTTAGTAATCGTGAATGACAGTATTAGAAACCAGTCGTTTTGACTGATTTGCTAGATATAGTGTTGACATGTTCGTTACTGCCATTTGTTGAGTCGAATTTTTTCGCTATTAAGATGTTTGAACTGTGTTTAATAGATTGAAAACAATATAATGTTTTTAAATTCCTCTAATATTTCCACCAGTGTTTCTCTTATCCAATTTCATCAAAAGAGCATCGCATCTGCAGTCACATCGTCGCAAGACCGGTAAAAGGATCGTTTGCTCGAAATATCCAAAGGCAAACGATGTTAGGCATTTGCAGTCGCCACTAACGGGTCCAGACGGTCACCTTAAGTTCGCTATTTGGCAATAATTAGAGGCAATCTAGGGGTCCGCTGCAGCTTGCACATGCACCTAGATTGCAGGCCGACGGATGCTCAGTAACGAGCACCCCTGCGAAGCGGCGGTTTCACGATGGATTTACGAAATCGTCGGCGTCAAACGAAAATTACGGTCGGGGTACAATGCGAAGGATCATGCTACCGATCGACAATAAGGCCGCCCCGTTCACTGCTGTCACTGCCATTATGGAGGGAAAGCGAAGCGACCGATTTATTGCCGGTCAAATAAAATGGAATGGTGTTTGGTTTCATTTCCATCAGGAAAGTGTCGTGCAC
The DNA here is from genome assembly GCA_028455795.1 of Lasioglossum marginatum. NCBI lineage: Eukaryota > Metazoa > Arthropoda > Insecta > Hymenoptera > Halictidae > Lasioglossum > Lasioglossum marginatum. The sequence continues at coordinate 1,040,439 of CM052272.1, forward strand.
ATCTCGATAAAAAATTGATTAACGAAATAATTAAAAACAACATTGTTTTACCATTGGTTTAGCATTCACTGCAGGCAATCTACGGTTAAGAATAATGCTGGTCAACGTTGGTCAGGCCGAGTCAGTAACGGGAGGAGGAAGAAGGAGGAAGAAAATCAGGCGAAACCCTGCATTAGGCAGCTGCGAGGAACAATGGGGGCGAGTGCGGGAGGGAAGGGTTGCATTCGTTTGATCCACGGCCGATGTCGATTTTCGTGGGCGCGTGCAACCACATCCTGTGCAATAGTTGTCACGCTCGCCACGCGTTTTCTCCCTTCTAGGTTCTTTTACGGCTATTAATCGGAATCGCAACCACCCACGAGCCACGAAAATCAGGGGGTTGCAGGCACCGATGCATTATGCGTTGCCCGGTAGCCGAGGCATAACCGCCTAACCTTTGTTAACAAAAGCCGCGTCGTGATCCAGCAGAAATGAAAAATTACGGTGGCAAGGGACGGAGGTGCTGATTACCAGCACCGGTGATTGCGATCAAACAAACGGATATTGGCTGTCAGGAGATTTGTTAATATTGGCAATTCTTTCCGATAAGCCTTCTCGGTTAAGGGTTGATTCATACTCATCACGGCAGTGTCAAATCCGGACTTTGGTTACCCTGGTTTTGTATCTAGCATTTGAACACGGACCGCCCATTCACTTGTTCCAATCGATGTTGATCGAATATCGTATATTGCTTCCTAAATGTCCATAACATTCTAAACCAATGAAATTAATGAGATTTACTAAAAACTGTGATTGGAACAAGTATTTAAAAATCAGCATTTTATGAATCCTATTTGTCACCGAAAAAGTTATTAAAAAGTCTTTCCTTATCGTTAGTCTGGAGAATTTAATATTATGTGTCCATTTTTGTTTCAAATGAATAGTATTTGTCTATATTTAGAGTATACCTTGTGCACTAACATTTAATATTTATAATTTATTGAGATAATAGTGCTCAATAAGCCAAAGGGAATCTACAGAGTTTTCTATCTTTGGTAAAGGATATCTTTTGAGTTCAACATAATTCCTGAAAATAGTAGGAGACTATATATAAATATAGTATATGCTATGTCAGGATGATTGGTATGGGCGTTCGAATGAAAACAACTATTGACGGTGAAGCCGTCCGCCAAGAGTGCGATTTATTAAAGTCAACGAACTGAACACTTCGAGCGTCACTGAAAGAATGATCGCTCAGGTAATCTCTAGTCCTAAGGACCCGTTGTTGCCAGCGTTGTCGCTACCTGCATCCCCTAGGTGCTCTGGGTTTTTACCTGGATAGGTACGCGCGTCGCGCTGTCGAGTCGCACGCTGCCTTCCGTTATTCGATATTTCTTACATTCCGCATTGTATCAAAGTTTTAGCATTATTTCCAGCGTACTTTTCTCTATGAAATCATGCAAGATTAACATCCCATTCGGTCCCGGTACACAAGTTATTATTGTTTAAAGTACATCTGATATTATACAGAGTGAGTCACCTAACGTTATTTAAGTTATCACCTCAAATATCTTTGTTGTTTTCAAAATTGTAAAATGGAGATCATACGATACCAAAAAAATTGGCATGTATTGACGTAGACGGCCATCATTTCGAACATTTATGAAATACAGGTATTCTGCTTCCATATTTTAGTTTCATACATTTTTCTGTCCGTGATCTTGAATGACCTTGAGTAATTATAGTCACTGAATTCGTAATGAAAGGGACTATCATTGTAGGTGTTTGAAAAAGGGTGGTTCCATTTTAAAAAATGAAGATGACCTTGATATCTCTAAAAAAATTATATAAGAAAAATTTTTTGGTATCGTATGAGCCCCATTTTACCATTCAACTTTGTCCTCAAGACATTTAATGTATCTTTGAAAACAACAAAGATATTTGAGGTGATAACGTTAGGTGACTCACCCTGTATGTATATAATTTCTTCGAGAGAGATTTCTTTAAATAATGGACAAGTTTTTAAAAAACAAACACATCTTCATGATGAAGTTGAACAATTAATATTGAAAGATGTTGAATAAGAAAGTGATGACAATAATGATGATGACAGTTAAACCAAAAGTAAATTTTAGTAAATTGTTATTTTTGTTTACAAAAATTATGTTTTTTATTATTAACATTCTGTTTTTCATACTTTTTAATATATTGTAAAATATATTGAATTATGTTTATAATATGACACTAATTGTGATATAATTACAATCGCGCTATAATAAAATCCATTACTTCAAAAATGATGGATTATTGTATTTATTTAGAACCTAATCATTCAGCGATCTACAAATTTCAATCCAAAAAATTAAAAGAAGATTTTGGATGCATACAACTGTGCTGTATACATATCGTGAATTTAAACATGTGAACACGATCCAAACTGTATCATGCTTGGTATAATTTCAGTCAGCAAAATATCCAAAATATCTTGGCAAAAGTTTCATGAAAATGCAATTAATGATAAATACATTTTTCCACTGTAAGAAATCAAAGAATAGTGTCTGTACACGATATATACAAGCGACATTTCGGTCCTATTCTCGCAAAACATCGTATAACGAGACAATACTGTAACCGAGAAAAACAACGAGCATTATCACGCGGCGTTATATCAATTGGTGTTCCCAATTGCTATCCCCTTATCGCAGAGGGCTCTGAGAAACGAGAGATAAGGCTCGCGGCGCGGTGGTTTCGATCGATGAACATCGAACGCCGCGATAAATAGTTTCGAGTGCCTGATTAATTTGACAAGGTAACTGCGATCTGCCGTGCGATCGTTCCAGACGGCAATCTCGGATGATCTAACTAGCATTAGCCTTCGATCCATAGCACATCCGTGAAAAAGGTCCGCTGAAAACTATCCTGGAAATTAGCGAAACGCGGGGGAGGGGGCGAGGGTGTAAGTACAGAAATAGAAAAGTCGATGAACGCGAGAGATTAGCTGTATTATCTTTTTTCGAAAACGACTGATAAGGTAACTGGGAGTAGAGACACACTGTCCTTTATTATTCTATCGACTACGGACTACTCCGGATTACCGACACTCTTCTGAGCCGTGACAGGTCTGTGGAAAATTCGCAAGTGTGGAATTTAGCTTCGAGAGGAGACGATATTAGGGATGACCATGGAACGAAGAGTAGTGTTCCTGGTTCTGGCGGCTTTCGTAGCTGCAGGTGAGTTTCATGGTGTACCAGCGAGTGCCACAAGTCGGTGATTACTAAAGTGTACCCTGAATCCTCAGTGTCGTGCAACCCCGACGGTGACAGCTCGCCTCGAACGAAAGAGGTGACCCCCTTTGCAGATAATCCATCCAATTATCCATACCAGGTCAAGGACGAGAAGACTAATGTATCATGTATCCTGGCTGACATGACCATCGCACTCGAAGTGAAGCACAAAACGAAGGATAACAAGGTAAGCGCTGTAAAAGGTACCCTTCTAACTGGACCAAGCAAAGATCTATATAAACTATGTACCATGCCTAAAATAGTTCCGAAATTCTGTGCTTTGTTTAATTCTTTAACCGTCATACCAGTGCTTACAAAAGTCCCACATACAGTGGGACTTTCACTATCCAGACCTTCGATAACTGAATTTCTGATTGTTTGCATACTTTCCATAAGGAAATAGTTGAAACAATCTATACATACAGGATGATCCTTTTAAATCAAGCATCTAAATAATTTCCGTTTCTGTATTAACTCATTTGCATCATTAGCGTATACATGTATACGCTCTACTTTCTTTTTGAAATTTTTCTACTGTAGAATAATAGAAATGATTGATAACGATATTATTTTTCATTTTTCCTTACGACGTCGATGGTAACTTATACATATGTATAATAAGTAAGGCTATTCCATTTCTACATTCTGCCAATTTTCATTCATTTTTTCATCGTGAAGGTAATTTCAAGGTCATGGTTTCAAAGGTCATTTAATTCGTCTCAATATGCCGATAACAACTTCGCATCATAAAAAACAGATGTTAACACATTACCGACCGGTGATTATTGCATAATTTTGAAAAATCTATGGTACATGGCTAAACGCTTTTTAATGGAACCTTCAATAGCAATTTTCATTGTGAACTAACAAGTCACCCTCAATAACATCATCTAATAGTTTCATTTAAGATTGCAATGTAAAAGAAAATTTCTATGCTTTCTTTTGGTGCAGCACAATTATTAAAAATCCTATTAATAGACTTCCGGTAAGTAAAGTGTTAATATGCAAAAAAATGCGGATGACCTTGAAGAGACCATCAATTTGACCTTTAATTGTTTGACGACGCCGTCTGTGTCTATTCTGACCTAGAGTATTAAGTTACTCCATTTCTAATGATTCAATTGAATAAATGGCTGTTACATTAAGAACGCTGGAAAGACTAACGTATTTACAAGAAGTACCTTCCAAAGTGTCTTTTAAAAAATTGATAGTAAAGCTGAGAAGCACCGTCAATCGTAAAAGTGCGAGATAAATCCGTCTACCGTGGGTTAAGTCTTGTTGAGTGACGTGGAAGGAGCCGGAAGAGGGCCGAGGGTTGGTTTGATTTGATGACTAATTTGTTTTGTGTGACTAGTCGCAATGCGTCGGAGTTTACTGAGATTACTTAGATCTGACATGTAACAATGTGTGTGTGTGCGAAATTGGGGGCCCGTTAATTTACAATTCTGTCGTCTTCCTCGAGACGCATCTGAAATCCTTGCAATTTTCAGGAAAATTCGATGGACGTTAAGGTTCCCAAGGCGAATGCGACTGGCACCTGTTTGCCGGTGATCTCTACTCTGTTGTTGACTTGGGGCGAGAAGGACAAGGAGAGCACAGTGAAGTTCCTTTTCTTCAACGACCACACTAACTTCTCAGTTGTCTCTGTCAGCCTTGATATCCATCCATCTTTCCTCAATGCAACTGGTACGTTCTTCGCCTTGCAGTTTAGTTTTCCTATGGTTCTCCTTCTTCTGCTCACTAGAAAATTTGTGACACAGGCGATCGAGTGAAGGAGGTGTTCAACGGAGACACAGGAATACTCGGCGGAATCGTGGGCAATGGGTTAACTAAATGCAACAACTCTGTCATTCAGTTCGATAACTTGTCTATGACGATGACCAACATTTCTTTGATTGCTTTCAACACTGATAAAAACGTCGCATCGCGAGAAGGTAATGCACACATTGTGTATTTGGAACACACGGATAATAAGGGAAGTTCATATTGTACCTAGATTGCGGATCTTCATGCAAAATAAAAATTGTCCAAGTCAATTGTAGGAAGCAAAAGTTGAATAAAAGAGTATTTTAACTTTTAATAATTTTAAAAGTCCTTCGTTTGCAACCTGGGTCATGCATGTCCGAAGCGAAATTGCACTCTTAAATTTCTTTCTTTCCCGTTGATGCTTTTAATATTTGACGTTCTAACGATTATACAGTGAACCACAGTAATATTCGGACACTTTTATAAGGACGATAACTTTTTTAATATCAGATCATGCGATTTGGATTTGTTTGAGAAGTTAGAACAATTAATTTATTATAACAACAACCATAACAATGGATTAAAAAATGCAATTGGTCGGAATCACAAAGAAAATAATAAAAATTGTTGTTTACAAGTTTTTTATGTGTGGGCCAATATTGAAAATTTAAAAAATACACTATTTACAGTTTTGTAAATCTGTGTCAATTAATACATATTCCGAAAATTTCATCAAAATCGGTAGATGCGGAAAAAACTACACGCATTGAAAATCCTTAGATTTATTTCAGTTATAGGCTGAAAATCGTAAAAAACTGCAATGTTTACCATCTTTAAACATATTGCAACGTTGACCGATTTTTATGAAATTTTCAGAATGTGTATTATTGACACAGATCTGCAAAATGTATTTTTTAAAGTTTCAATATAAACCCCTTTAAAAAGTTGTAAGCAAAAACTTATAGCATTTTCTCTGTAATTCCTACCAATTGCAATTTTTTCGAAAATTTTTTTCACGTCTTGTAGTAAACTAATTGGTCAAACTTCTCAAAAAATATCCAAGTCGTATGATATTAAAAAAAGTTATTGTCCTGTTGAAAAGTGTCCGAATATAATTGTGGTTTACTGTATTAAAATATTTTACCTTTTCGACCCGTAGACGGCGCGCGGGATCGATAAAAATAAGATTGCAGAAGGAGAGTTAATAAGTCGAGAATAATAAGCCAACATCATTCAATTCTTCTAATATCTTTACAGTTTGGCCTGACCAATCCTTTGTTGTCATAATTACATAAAATCCGCAGTCTACTTGTATCATTAGAATAACATATCTTCTTCTCGTGTAACATCAACCGTCTTAACGAGAGCTGTGATTTTCAGTTGTAACATCCGAATGCAAGAATGTGACGATTTTCCCTTATACTATTCCAACAAACAAGGATAAGAATGCAACTTTGGCGAAGATGGCGATTACCATTGAAATACCGTACACACACACAAACGGCAGTGTAAGTTTTACTATAAAAGCAGTTTCCCTAACAGCGGTTTGAAGTTAGTCCTATTCGTTTGAGAAATGCTTCTCGTCATTTCAGTTAGTACAGTAATGTCGCGTTATTTTGCAAACGGCTGTGTTCTGCACGGAGAAATATCGTGTAGGGACACTATTTTTTTATGACTGAATCTACCGCGCCGACCGCGCCGAAAGTACAAAGGAAGCTGAACGTAGAAAAGGACAGCATGTAAACACGGATCGCGCTGTCCTTCCTTCCGAAACTTTCATCGTCAATTAAACCACAATGCAGTTAAAATTATATCGTGTTTAGTGTCATTTTAATCAGAAAAATGCCACAAATAAGTTGGTGAAAGTCGCATAAAAAAATAATGAAAAATAAAGAAGTTTTGTAATTGGATTAATAGTGGTTCACACCGATGTACCCGAGCCGAGATCAGATTACGGGGCATGTTTACACTGCTCGGAGACCGAGGCAGCTCGAGCTTTATGGCCCTTGCGGCGCGGCGTTGCCCTCAGTGAAGGGGGTAGGCACTTGACAAATTCTGGGTAAGCGGTCGCTGAGAAATAACACGACTTTACTGTAGAAAGCATAGTTCTCTAACTTTGGACCGTTATTATAGTAATGTCTCGAGACGTGTGAAATTTATCCACAGCTCAAGCCCACAGAAATGTAACGTATCTCGGTGAAACAATACTAATTCAATGACGAAACTTCTTAGCTTCTAATTATTTCTTTATGAAACTTTCACTGGCGCATTTATGATTAACCCTTTGCACTCGGAACTATTTTAACTGGGAAATTAAACATTTCTTCCGATCTAGAATATTTCCATTCCCTATGATTTCTGAAATTTTATGCATATGAAATTGGTATAATACCTCATACAATACCTAAATGTCTAGTAATTGATTAGATATCGATATATTTAATAATGTAAACAATATTTTGAATAATGGTACCGCAATTTTTAGTGGTGCCTCAGAGGGGACAACCGAGTGCAAAGGGTTAAAATGAGACCGAACACGATACAACTTGGATCGTATTTGTTTCTTTAATTACAACCAATAATATCTGAATTCTCAAATATTAGTTTCATCTAAAGCGATCCGTATACAACATGATTCATTGCACAAATCAGTAAATATTTGATGTAACACTGTAGCTACGTAAATGTTCTATTGTCACATGTACTGATTAGTTCGGATAGTCGAGGTTCTATCGAATCGTGGATTAAACAAGTAAATGTTTCGACACAGGTTGTGAAACACAAATCGAAACTCACTGTTGGTCAAGTGAAAAACTCCACGAATAATGACGGAGACAAACAGAGTCACAGCGCGGACCTGCAATGGGATTCTTCCAGTAGTACAAGCAACTACAAACTGTCGTTGACAGTACGCGAACACGATAATGGTACTGCCTACATCGACGCAGTAGCTGTGGACATCTCTATCGACAAAAAAGAACTTGAGGGTGCTTCAGGTGCGTTCGCCGACTGTTCATTATATATTCTAATCATTAGACTGCGGTTTTTATGCGTTTATGATATAACAAAAATTATGAATGAAATAGAATACTGTGAAGACATTAGAATATTTCAATTAATTAAAATGGATAAAAGACAACATTCAATTTTGTCTAATTTCTGTGTCTGACATTGAGCCTAGGAAATTTGTATTTTTCATTAAGATCCGCAGTTTACTAATCACTGTAGCAGCAAAATAATTGATAAGGCAAGTGGTTCAAAATTACTTCAATTTCGACATAGTTTGGATTTGCTTGCGCAGGCGTTTCTTTTGTTCAAGTGTGCGCGGATTCGATAACTCGAGAAGTGTCCAGACTACCATGAAAGAAATAAACGTGATCTTCGGATTTGGAACGTCGTTCGATGCAACATCGCTGATATTTTGCTTATTCTCTATTGTCTGTAAACTGTTTTATAATCTCTTCTTTTCTTTAAATGAATGATCTATTGTAATCACAGCTGATATAAAGCGCAAGGGAAACTTAGACTTGCGTTTGTTCCCCGTGGCTCTCGGTAATGGGCTTTACAGCTGCAAAACTGGAAACATATTACGCTTTGGTGACGTCAGGATAATACTTGAGGACGTCCTCTTCGCGCCGTTCAACAGTGAGAAAAGCTGGGAAGCTAGAAAAGGTAAGAAAAGTTTTCATTCTTCTCCCAATGTGTACAGTGCCATAAGAAACACACGACGTATCCGACGTATTTTACAACTTTTTCATGTGGGCCTGTATTGAAAATTCAAAAAATAGGTTTTGTAGATCTGTGTCAATTATATGCACTGTGAAAGTTCCATCGAAATCGGTTGATGCGGGAAAAAACGACAGGCATTGAATGATGTAATGAATCCTTAGATTTATTGCATTTATTTAATCGTTTCTGGCTCATTGCAACGTCGACCGATTTTGACGAAATTTTCAGAATATGTTTCATTGACACAGATCTACAAAACGCGTTTATTAAATTTTCAATATAGGCCCACGTAAAGAAGTTGTAAAATGCAACTGTTAATATTTTTTCGACAATTCCGATCTATTGCAATTTTCGAAAAAATTTCCTTTCACATCCTGTAGTAAACTAATTGCTCTAGCTTCCCAAACAAGTTCAAATCGTATGGTACAATATTAAAAAAGTTATCGTCTTTTTTAGAGCGTCCGAATATTAATTCGGGTCACTGTATGCATTATTATTTCCTCCGTATGTAACTCGACAGCACGTGATACGGCTGTACCTTTAGAGTCCTAATTTGACAAAGAACGTCGATCGTAGGCTAGTTGCAATTTTTCATTTCGTAGACACTGTTGTCTCCAACGAGCCACTATTTGCAATTTTCAGTGACTGGCTGCGACCTGGAAGCGAAGAAGCAGTTCAATTACGTCGTGAAGGATCCGAATTTGGGCGTGAATTGCATCCTAGGGAACATGACGATAACGATGAACGTGACTTACAAGAAGAATGACAATAATACGGTAAATGTTTCGACACGCGGAAGCACGTGGTAAATATTGCAAATATTGTCAGTCGTGTTTTCAATTACAGGGGAATAGCGTAATACAGGTCCCGCAAACTGCGATTTCAGCCGGCCATTGCGACGCATACACGCCTTACATGGAACTGACGTGGCCAGGATCACAGGAAGATGGCAAGAAGGACATAATGAACAAACTTCGTCTGAGCTTATATTACAACCCCAAAACAGGCTTGTACTACGCGAATTTCGTCAAAGCCGACATCTACTTGGACAAAGCTCAATTCCCTGATGCTATCAGTACGTTATGCTGATTTTTAATTAGTTGATGTACAGGAAATGTTCAAAGAAGTTTGAAAATTTCTTGCCAATTGTCGAAAGAAAGATATTAGGCTGTTGCGTATGAAATGCCTGATCTTAAAATGCAAATGTTACGAAGAATTTTGATTAAAAATTACTATTATGTATAATCTACAAGTCCGTTATACATCATTTTAAGGTACAAAGCTGATCTTTAAGATGTTACCTATATATCCAATGCTACTTTTGGATCAAGTTTACTTCGGAAAACCGGTCATGAAACCGGGGTACGTTTAGTATTAAGGGAGTAGACTCCTTTTTCCAGGATTGCAAGGGTGTGGGATTCGCGTTCTCATTTCTCGATAATACAATAATAAAAATTCAGTAGTCAAAAACGCTAGATAAAAGATCGATCTAGAGCGCTAGTGCCCTCAAAAGTGCTATTTTTTCGTTTACGTTAAAGCATACAACTGCGCATGTAGCTATTTTCATAGCTACTGCAATAATAATAATGCAAATTACGCCTCATAAAAATAGGACGAAAAAATAGGACTTTTGAGGACGATAGATCGATCTTTTATCTAGCGTTTTTGACTACTGAAAAACCCCATTTTTGTATTATCGAGAAATGAGAACGCGAATGCCGCACCCTTGCAATCCTGGAAACGAGTCTGCCGCCTTAACGTTACTGTTAAAAATCGGACATTTCGTATACAACCACTTGATAAAAGCTGACAGGAGTTGCGTATAAATAGAAAGCTCGAAGTAATTCGGTTTTATGTAACATTTTAGAGTCTGATCAGTATCTGCACCACGATTCGAATATGACACTCAGGCTGTTCCCTAACAAGATGATAAACGGATATTACAAATGTGCGAACGCTACGGAGGCAACGATAGACGAAGAGGTGAAAATAAACATAACCGACGTCCTACTAATGGCGTTCAACGATCAGGAAGACGTTAGTATAAAAGTGAAGGGTAAGTCTCGGCGTCTAAAAGGCTGCTGCATCAGGGTGGCTCTTATTAATTCTTGTAAAAAATTTTTGTCATAGTTTCTTTTACGGCACCCCCCAGTGTTGTTCCAAATAGTTAAAAAAAATCTGTGCAAAGTTTGAGCTCGACAGGAAAAGAATAACATAATTAATTTAATGCTCATAAAATCGTTTTTCTCGAATATCTTCTCTCTCGAATATGTTAGAAAAAACCTGTGGATCTGGACAGGCTGCGTGTTGTATGTCCTATTACTTTTTTCGTAAAACAAACGGTTTTCGAAAAAATTGATAAAAATTTCGGACGAAAATCCAAAAATTTTTTCTAAAATTTGAAAATTAAAGTGTGATTTTACTGTACAGATTCTTTTTTAATTGTTTGGAACAATCCTGTGGAGTGCCGTAAAAGAAATTCAAAAGTCGAAAATAAGAGCCAACCTACTGCTACATCCTATACAATATCATCCTTCAGAAACTGTACACTTTCTTCTTAATTCAACGGACAACTGTTTCATTTAACCCCTTCTCGTATAATAACGAGTTAGACTTCTGCTGAAGATTTCAAACAGGATATTAAGTAGGTGTTACAATTGTTATTGTTGTTGCTTTTATTTCAGAGTCCGGTTGCTATGAAGATGGCAAAGACGATGGAAAAGACGATGGCAAAGACGATGGCAAAGACGATGGAAAAGACGATGGAAAAGACGATGGCAAGAATAATGGAAAAGACCCAGTACGAAAGTTCTACTACCGCGTGAATAATACCAAAACGAATGTCCCTTGCATTCTAGCGAACATGGTTATTTCTCTGAAGCTAAACAATCAGACAAAGGATGGAGTAAGTAAAGTCCGAGTCCATCGGCACAATGTTTATTCATCGAACGGTTTAATCAAACTTGCGGTTGTTGCTCTAACTTCAGACGAAGGAGGTCGTCGTCCACGTGCCGAACAATACAACACACGGCGGAACTTGTGGTGACGACGAGTCCGTGTTGCATCTTACGTGGCCGCTGAAGCCACCGAAGAACGATTCTCAGAATTCGCTGACACTGACGTTCGGCATGGGGAGCTCGAGGTCCTTTCTTAAAGCGATCAAAACGAACGTCATCTTGGACGGTGAGAGGATGTGGATCAAATTAACCCGTTATTCCATTGCCTAATTCATAATTTCTGAACGGTGAAAACTTTCTAGATACTTCGTTTTGTTATCCGTCTGGATTTCTTTTTCATTTCATGTTCTTATCTGATATTTAATTCTTCTCTGACTTTAGAAGATTTGAGAGCAGTGGCGGCTCGTGGCTAAAATTAGTTTAATTAATGGGGGTGCTGCACAGTTCCATAAAGAGATTTTTGTATCTTTTTCGTAAACTGGGGGATGGCTACTGACATTAAGCTTAAGGATTAATATTGTACAAATATAAAGAAAGAATTAAAGAAAAGAGGACTCATTATATTAAATGTTATCGATAATATCAAGTGGCAATAGGGGGCGCTGCAGTCCCACAGTGCCTATACAGCCGCGACTGCTTGAGAGATAAGTGCAGAATCATATTTGGAGATGGTTTAGCAATAAGGTGGTGAATTGAGAAACTTTGAGGGGGTTTTGAAAGCGAGAACAGGAGACTATAGTTTAATTACCTAGATGGAGATTTTCAAGTGATTATTTTTGTACAGGAATGACGTTCACGGGAAGCGAAGAGAATATGATGTACTTCGCCGCTTATGCCTGGAGTGGTTTCTACAAATGCGAATCGAAAGTAGAAGTGACGGCCAGCAACTTTACCGTGATCTTCAGCGATCTCGTTTTGATCGCCTTCAACCAGGACCCAGAACTTTCTAACATCCCTCTGAGATCAGGTGAGCTTGTTTCATTCAATACTGTTGCGTCGCATCCATTTTTACGGTTCATAAACGAACGTTCGTTTGGTCTAAACACATACGATGAACTCGGCCTCTATGATTTACTCTCGAGCGAAGATTACGCGTGCTAACAGATTCTTCGATGTTCCAGAGGAAAATTGCAGTTCAGAAAACGTTGGTGCAATCGTGGGTGGTATCATAGGAGGTCTCGTGATCATCGGCGTCATTGGGTTAGTGATCTACACGTGTAGGAGGAACAGGTACTACTAATCGAACAGATCGAACAGCAGTACTGCGACGTAGAAATGCAAGAAACTAAGAACCTGCGGCCACTTTAATTTTATTGTACTTCAAAATAATATGCGTGCACTTCAATACAACAGTGTCCGATGAACGCTATTGCGGCCATAATGATTTTGTAAGAATAAATTATTTACAAATATCCCCGTTTGTCGTTGCATTATTCCTATTAGATTTACAACCTACTTTGAATAGAATATAATAAGAAAAAATAACCTTGAATCCTCAAGCAAAAGTCATTCTTCGAATCGTTTGAAGATCATTGAAGGTCATTCTCCTTGAACATATTTTTGTCGATTATAGTTCGTTTCTTTGTGCCTGATATAATTATTCAAAAAACGAAGATGCAGTTCCATGACTTTTCTAATGATCATTTATTACTCGTGTTCCTCTTACGAGATCTCTAATGTTTAATGCACTGGACAATTGAATGACGGAAAGAATTTTTCCCTCGTGTCCCGGTTCTCAAAATATTCAACAAAATCTAATTTTAACTCGAAAATTCGAACACAGCTGCGCGATATGTATTTCTGAGAAAAACTGGAGTACTTTGGTAGCAATAAAGTTGCGATTAATGATAAGCGGGACAATATTACGTATTACGACAATGGCATTAACATATAATTAAGAAAACAATTACTTGGGATTACTCAGGATCTACTATATCACATTCAAATTCTTAGAGCGTATTATTGTAGATTTGTATTTTAGCCAAAGGGAATCTTGAAATACCGAACAGGACAAATTATACAACTATATTCCTAAAGGTCTCCATGCGGCCCTTTTGCCACTGTTACCTTCAACATAGATGATCAGTTCACTCGATGAGGTAACGAGGCGTTACTGTAATTTCATCTATTTTACGGGAGTGCTTCGCTACAAAACACTATTGGAAGATGAGAGCTTGTCCGAGTCTCCTACGACTCGTCGATAAGATTACATATGGCGGTGGGAAAGTATGCTAGCTGATTATCCCGCTTTAGGAAACAATTCGATGGTTTGGCCACCCTGCGCGTTCCGTCACGGTTACGCCCACCCCAATTATCTCGTTACTCAACAAACTCCGATACGCGTTACGTGTCACGTGCAGCCCGTGTGAACCGGAAATCGATTTGAATGCGAAATCGTGCCGCTCGGGCCTCGCTAAATTATCATAATTACCCTGCGAAACGACCTCCATAACGTGTACAAAATTCCTCGTCATTTACAATTTTCACAAAACAATACAGGGTGGGGCGTTATAAACAGGTCACCTGAATAACTCACTTGTTTTTGAAGATAGAAGTCAAACTACGCATAACATTTGAGGATACAGATAACCGTACAATGTAATTGAATGTTTATTTTCTGCGATCCTTGTAAGTAGACTGCGGATCTTTATGCATTTCTAACAAAATTGAGCAGGTGAAATCCAAAATTGTAGGAAAATTTTAAAAATTGAAGATGTACGTATTGTACATGGTTTTCCATCTATTAAAATTATTAAGGGAAGAAATAACATTCTGTTGGCTTCTATCCCTTGCAATTGATACAGACAATTTTTATTTCGCATAAAGATCCGCAGTATACTTACAAGTATAATTACAAGAGCAGTATAATTACAAGAGCGGTATCCCAACAATCAGAGAAGACACAAAACTACTTCTTTGGTACAATTTATTTCCTATTGCAGTTGACCTCGAGTGGCCTTGAATGACCTCCCTAATAAAAAACAGTTGCAGTTGACCTTGAGTGAGCTTGAATGACCTTCCTAATAAAAAACCATACCGTTTCATTTAAAAAAAAACAGAGTTGATCTTCAAATCTCCTTGACGTCTCCACTTATAAAAAAATTAATAACATTCGATTATGACTGCATCGATACCAAGTAAGTTTGGTCTGATGCGCTTTCTTCTATCTTCAAAAGCAAGCGGGTTATTCAGGTGAGCTGTTTATAACGTTTTACTTACCCTGTATATTAGATTGCTGCGAATTTTTGCATTTATAACCCTGTCTATTGAAGCGACAGATATCGTTGAAGAATAAAGCGATTAATAATCTTAATAATCTTTAATAATCTTTAATAATCTTTAATAAGCATTTAATAATCTTAATAGTCTTGCACAAGTAATTGCACAGTAAGATGCATTCGATTGCAGTAAATTGTCTGCGAAAATGAGCGCGTTTCTCGTTTTCTCGAAGAATTCGAAAACCAAGGTATCGAGCGGTGGAAATAATTAGCCAGAATTCAGAAGAAGTGGTAGGGTTTACGGTGTCCGATGTAGAAGCCGGATCCTAATCTAAACATAGACGACGAACCCGTTTCCCAGTGCATTGCCGGAAAATGATCGTATTTCATGGCAAGTAACAAACGCCGGACACACCCCCCATTTAGCACCTGGATATCATATCGTAGACGGCAGATGCGGCAATATATTCCTCGATTATCAGCGTTAATTGGTGTGCAGGAATGAATGCGATCGTTGGTCGGAATCCTGCGTGTAATAGAATTCCTGCCTTCCGTGGGAATTAGTAGACTATTTGAAAAAAAAAATCTAATTCATCCGTAAAACAGCTGTTAAGACACCCTCGCGCACCGGCGCCGATTTTCCCACGTTTAGCAATTAGTGTTGGATCATTGGTCAGATAATGACTGTGAGCTATTTTTGTTCATGTCCGTGCAGTTTTTTATTATAGTAATTTTTCCTAAATATTGTATGCTCCAATTTGTAAGAACCTATTTTCTTTCGAAGATTATTTATAACAAATAAAAGAGTGTCATATTCGATGTGTAAATTGTGTAAATATTGATTAAATAACTATTTACTCTTTGTAAGAATAAATCCATCCACTTTCCTTTTTCCATCAATTTTGCTCCAGCGTCACGAAGAAACACGTCTGAAACGAAATAAAATATAGTTTTAACGAACAAATGTTAGGGATCAGGGTCAGAGTAGGAATGAGTGAGACAAAGGAAGAGAGTGAGAGAATAACTAGAGAGAAGAAGTAAACCAAGTCACATTTCTTAGCTATAAGGCTGAAATAGAGCAATAATAATAATAACAATAGTAATAATTTCATTAGAAAAAGATCACGAAAATTTTAATGCTAACCACATCACTGCTAATCAATCAGTCGTCCGAGGAGATAATAAGACAAAATTGAGACGTGTTGTTGTATCTAGAAAGGGAGAACGAATTTTCCGAATCGCATGGAAGATAGCGAGAACTGATCCTGGAACCAGTTCTGTTCATGGAACGAACGGTTCAAGAAAGGTCCAACGTATCTGACAGAGGATTTAAATACCCTAGGCTGGAATACCAAGTAGGATAACAAAGGTCGGGGCTACGGTCTGTGTAATAAATTTTACGACGTGATAGATTTCCCGGAAATTCAAAATCCTGTAGCAGCTTAAACTTTAAACTGTAATACAATAGCGAGCCGGTGTTTACACGGTAAAATCGATTAGTAATTTTTCGATCTGGATGAATCTGCATTAGCCTGTCCATCCATTTTTGGCGAAGACTTTTGCGAGTAGTTGCTATGCCGGAGTTTCCCGCCAATTTTCTCGTCCCACGCGGAGCACAATCGTTCGCCTCCCTGGAAATCTTTGTTGAAGGTGTTCAGAATTTATCAGGGTACCTGAACCCACCTTAGAACGCGTCAGCTGTTCGAGGGGTCGTCTCTTTAAATTTTAAAGGTACTGGAAACCCTATTATACACCTCGTTCTACCCTCGCCGGGTGCTCTTTTACGATGTCCTGGCGGATCAGTAAGCTGCGGAAAATACCTAGACCCTGGCACCTTTCTCCCGGAGACGGCAAGTTCATGAGAAAAAGGGAGGGTCGATTTTTCCAAGGCCTATAGACGTCGATGGCAAGTGTTCCTTTCAGTGCATTGTGGCCGGCCCGCTGCACCGTGCAAGCACAAGACGCTCGGTGCACGCTTCAATTGCTATCGCCCGAAACTTTATGTAAATATCCTACCCTCACCGTGAGAAATATCAGTTGCAACGTTTTCTCATAGTTTACAGTTAACACATTATCTACCGGCGCAGCGATTATTTCTTGATTTTTGAAAGTCTATGGCTCACGAGTCAGAATGTTTTAACACTAAACCTAGTGACCCGAATTAATATTCGGACCTTCTAAAAAAGACGATAACTTTTTTAATATTGTACTATACGATTCGGACTTTTTGGGAAGCTAGAGCAATTAGTTTACTACAGGATGTGAAAAGAAATTTTTTCAAAAATTGCAATTGATCGGAATTATAGAAAAAATACTACAAGTTGCGCTTTACAACTTTTTGTAGATCCGTGTCAATTATATGCACTGTGAAAGTTTCATCGAAATCAGTTGGCGCGGGAAAAAACGACAGGCATAAGGAAGATGTAGGAATCCTTAGATTTATTGCAGTTAGTTTCGTGTTAATAGATCCTCCAACAGCAATAGAACCTCCAATCATAAACAATTATTGTATAAAAGGAAGATTTTTAGGCTTCCATTTAGCACAGCACAGTTACTGGGTAGTTGATGTTGCAATTTCAGTTGAGAAATTTCTAGTGGAGAAATTGAAATTTCGAATATGCATCACGATCCAGAGTCTAACAATAACATAGGAAAGTAAGGTTTTAAATACAAAAGCTCAATGTTCCTTTTATGACAGAATAGGAGTGTACTTAATCTCTTTTGATTCCTGGGTCGGCTTTGACCCAGCTATCTAAAGTGGCCTTCTAACATCCCAAGTTTTGCTAGAAAAGTTTGTCTACTAGTATCTTTTGTTTCTGCTGGATGGAATAAAGGAATTGAAAGACTCGAAGAAAATAATTGGATAACAAAAATTGATAAATCTGAATGGATCTGGGTATAATTGTTTATGAGATCGTAAAAAACGCCTAAGAACTCGATATCTTAATGAACTTGTTTAATGACTAGCTTGCTTTGCAACTATCTTGCTTTTCGGAGCAACTGGGATCGCCGCTAACAAGAGATCCCGAAAAAGCTAGGACGATAATGGTCTAATTTGGATTCGTATCCTCTTTCGTTCGTGGACGGCGGGCAGCATCCCAATATCAATAAATCTTGGAGGCCCGAAGGACCAGGGACGCGTGCCAGGAGGATCAGCCACGTGGCTGCATCCTCCTTCCAAGAAACGATTTGTGTTTTAACCTAAACTCCTCCTCGGCTACGGTTTCGTCCGACGTGGAGCGTGTTCCTCGTCTCGAGAAGAGTGTCTGGCTTTTGTGCGCTGCCACATCCCGCGCCAACGAACAATTCTCGACCTTCTTTCCCTGAACGATGGCTTAAAAATCTTCGAAGATTCAGATGTCTCATGTTCTGCGCTTTCTAGCCCGTTCGCAAAGTCAGAAAAGAAAACTGACCATTGCAGTCACACATTTTCGCAGAATATTGAATCTAGTCTATACGATTGAGGCTACGTGTACACTAATCTTTGGATGACTGTGTGCGAATTTATTTCAATTGTGCTTTTATAACAAAAATGAGCAGGTGCAATTTAAAAAACAGAGGAAACATTACGAGACTTTGCAAGCATCGATGTACTATTTACAATTGTTTAAATCATTACAGGAAGAACTTTTTATTCGGCTTTTTATTTTGTACAAAGATCAGCAATGACGTTCTGGTCCTTCACTCTGGGAAATGTCACATCAGAATCTTTCCGAAAAATGTGTTACGTCGCGAATGCATCGTTCGGAGAAATTTGATTTTAGAAATATTTACGATACTGAACTCTCTGCTATTTACGCGTACATTAATCAGTCTTTAATTTTACAATTCGATGCGATTCTCTAGTAAGTGGAGACCAGTCGTTATCGCTGAAGAAAAATCGTTTGTGCTGATAAGATGCTGCATTCTGAGAGAATATTCTTTTCCTATGTGGCGGAGGGATATACAGATTGGAGAAAATGGACAAACATAAAGAAAACAGCATCTTTCTGGTGCAGGAGAGTTTTCTTTGATCGAATACAGCGACTAGAAGCGAGGAGAAAAATGTTATAAAAAAATGCGTCTAGTATTCGGTAGCTCTATTATTAACGCCTAGATAACTAAAAGTTTTAATTTAGGTAGCTAAAGTTTTACTATAGGTACTTGGAACGCAATAAGGCAAATCAAAAAACAGAAAACATAGTCACTTTGTGAGAGAGAGCGTCCAATTGTCAAAATGACAATTATTAAGTTTTTGAAGTAGTAAAATACTCCGCAACGTTCTAAAAATACAGACTGCTCGTATACAAAAATTAATAATAATATACTCAATAACATATTTCAGGTAGATCACACAACATCTGAACGAAACGCAGCGTGAATGAAATGCAAGCGACACAGTGTTGAAAGAGTCGAAGAAACCGTCCGCGAAATTTCTTGAATTTCACGATCGATTTGGTTGATTGGCTCGACGTTACGTATGCGAAATATGTTCGCAACGTCCGGTTCGATGATAAAAAAGGATGGAGCGCGTCAACGGACGGTTTTGGAGCTTCCAGGCTTCCTGCTTGTCCTCCTCTTCCCTCGTGCCGGCCGCAAGACGTTTTGGAAGTATGAGGGCGCAGATGGGATTGTGTTTAATGAAGTTTGGCCGAGTTGCACCTGCCGCTTTCGAGGCATCTCGGACCGACGCGACGGCCGTTACACTGCCTCGAGCATACTTTCAGAAATTGGCGGGAACCTTGTTCCCAAGCCTACTCGTGATTCGAGACGCTCCCGGATTCGTTTCCCCGCCGCGACGTCTGGAATTTTCTCTCCCCCTATCAACACCTTGCCCGATCCCATTCAACCATTTCAATCTGTGACTCGAGTGCAAATCGTGTTTGCAAACACCGCAAAGTTTATTTTTGTAATCACGAATTTGGCGAAGGAAATTTTCCCTACGTATTGAAATCCCCACGGAGGGTTAATTTTTTTAAGTATAAACTAAATCCAAATACAGACGAAAAAATTGTGAAAACATCTCACGAAGCATCTTATTAAAAAATACTTATCTTCAAGAATGTGTTCAGAAAATCTAAGAAAGGAAAATGTAAATGGAAAAAACGTAGTTGGAAACCATACGTTCATTACAAAGGGCTAAGGATTGAATAAAATCAAATGAAGTGTGTCGAAAAAATGACAGGACTTGTGCGAGTATTTTTGAGAGTTAAAAGTGAACGAACACAGTTATTATAAAAGTGAATGATAGATAGAAAAATTCCGGAAAATTCAAACATTTCGTGAGAGAGTACCGAACGTCCGTCAATCGGTCCAGGATCGAGTTTCTCTACATTGTATATTGTCGAGTGTCAGTTTTTCTCCTGTGGAACGGAAGTGTCCTTCCTGCTCCATGTTGGACCAAAGTAATACGAGAACCTGGGCTAATGTCAGATCGAACGGAAGTGCGGTCAGCGATTTAATTGCCTTCGACATCTGGCTGTGACGAGCAGTCTAACAGTTGTAGAAAAAAGTGCCACTGCCAAAAAGCCTTTAAAAAAGATTATGAAAACAATAATAAAGAAACCACCACTGAAATAACTAACATGAAGTGGTTTAACATGAAGATCCGTTTACAATATTTACATGCCAAGACTCGAGAATAAACCCGCTCTTCTACGTCTCTTCAACCCTCTGTTTTATAAACTGATTGAACGTCAACAATTTCTATACATTGCACAAGAGTTAGGGGTTAGATTTCGTGTTCCAAAATCGAACGTTTATGTTCGCGACTAACTGTTTTGCTGTTCTAGGCTTTCAAAAGATTGCCTTACTTTATGCTTACCATTAGAACTGTAACTTTCCTTCGAAGGTCGAAAATTTCAGAATCTTCGAAACTTCAAGTATCGAGTTTCAAGGCTCCGTAGTAAATTATTAGAAGATTGAAAGAAACGGTCGTCGATGGAGAGTTTACCTACCTGAATTCGGATTCGCGCTTGTTCCTCCGCACGGAGGGTTTTACGGGTTTTACGACGCGGCGGAACGTATTTATATTGTGTACACTAAACTAATTTAGGAGACTGCTTCTTGAGGGTTCTGGGATAAGTGGCATGCAATTCGTTTTTATATGGGGCATTCTTTGCATGGGAATACCGGCATTTATTTCGGTTTCTGTAGAATAACGGTTACACCAAAATCTGTATTTTCGAGGAGTGGATTTCGAGGACTTGGAAGACTTCGAAGTTCCGTTCGTTCCTTCGAATCCTTCGAAGCTTCGGAAAAGCTACAGCCCTACTTACTATATGACGGATGATCCATGCGCAACACCCTAGAAGGTTATCCCGGCTGAAACCCTGAAAATAAAACCTAAAATAAAAGAAGACATTTATACATGACGAACTTAATATAAAGAATCAATACATATGAAAGGCCAAGAACAGGAGTGGCGCCAGCCCGAATTACGCATAACTTACGAGATGTGCAAAAAGCGGAGCCCTAAGCTATGCTCTCTCGGGCAATTGAAGATAGAGAGGAAAGGGCCAAAGATCCTAGACGTTTTTTTAGTGGGTATTGGGGACACCGACCACCTGTGTCCCCCACTACCCCCCCCCCCCCATCGGGGGGTGTACATAAAAGTAATATTTTTCTGCACGTCTTTAAAGAAAAAAAAAGGCTTTCAAAAAATTGGAAAAATTCTGGAAAAACTAATATCGAAAAGAAAGAAATTCAAAAGTGAAATTTCGCTCCGGACGTAAGCGACTCTGTGTGCCCACGGCGGGTTAAGTACCAAGATCGAAATGTCCCACTTTCCTGAGCACTGTGCAAGGGTTAAAGAGCCCAGACGAGGCCCAACGTCTGCCTAACGGACTTCGATATCCGTTTCTCTTCTCGTCCGGCGCAGGATCTGGTTTTGGAAGATGGTAGCAGCCCCGAGGGCCGCCATCCGTCAAGCAACGTGAAAGCTCCTGCTCCTGTTTGCGGCCATTTAATTACCCACGGCATCTGGCGATCCTACGTTTCCTGGGCCAGCTTTCCTTTTTTCTCTCTGTTCTTTCTCCCCTTATCCACCCACGCGCTTCCATCACTTCTAACCGCACGTTTCACGAAACTAGATTTCGTGACTTCTGCCGGGGATATCCTAATAAATGGCGACTCACGTAGCACGGGGAGACTAGCTTTAATCGAAAACGAAGCGACGCTGTTCGACATCTGGCTTTCCCGGAATAATTGGACGAATTCGATTTGCACGTGGAGCTGTTCGTCGGGACAAAGGTGCTACCGAACAGATAGCCTCTTAAAAATTGAGGGAATTCAATGAAATGGGAATGGACCAGCTGTTCGAAGAGTTACAATTAGCATACTCAGAATCGTGACTGTTAGAACATCGCAGATAAAAAGTGTGCATTTAAATAAAATCCGGAATGTTACTGAAAACAGCTGGTTATTTAAAAATCGAGTAAACTCGGTTAAAGAGAATCACATCTGCGGCTTGGTAACTTAGCATAGCGAGAATTCAGACTGTTAGAAGATCCCAAGGAACGAAGTATACCAGGTACTCGGCTGATTTGGATCGAAACCAAAGTGTCGCAGCCAACCAGCTGGTTTTTAAAAAATCGAGGGGCTTCGTTTAAATGGGACTGGCCGGAGAGTGGAGGCATAGCGAGTGGAGGGGGCTATAGGAGATCGCAAAGAGTATAGTAAAAGTATCTCAGACCGTTCGGACACGAAGGCTCTGTTTCTAAGCGGCGAACAGCTGTTCCACCCCCTCCGGGGCGTCTTCTTCGGGAGATCTGCCGGTATTCAGTCTATCTGAACGAACTATCGTGCGGAGGAGGTTTCCGAGAGGGCAACGACGAAGGTAAGTATACACAGGCAGCTGGATCTGCCTCGAAAAACACTCCGTCACGCCTTACTCCCGGCATTGTTCGTGTCTAATGCTGCTCCCTTTTGGCCCCGGGAAAGGTCTCTTTCTCTTACTCTTTCTTTTTCTCGTCTAGAGCGTTTCATTTTACTGAGGACTTATCATCTTTCTTAATTTTACTCGAACGCGATAATTTCTTCGATCCGAGGCCAGAATTGGACATTAATCGATTAAAATTTTAATCAAGATTGATTGATTAATGTGTACAATTAAAAAAGGTAATCATTGAAAACCATTGAACATTGAAATCATTTTTCTAGTGAAAAAAATAAAGTGAAAAAGTAGAGTGAAAATTTCATTAAATTGATTTCTTTGATTGATTAAGGGTTTCTCAGAGCGTCGAGTTTTTAACACTTCAACGCGTAAAAAAATATTTACTCAAGTGCCTGGCAATCCAAACCAGCAATAATAATTTTCCACAAACCTTTTATGTTCGCAATAATCGTGGAACGATTCGTTTCAACTCGTATGGCACCTCCGGTGCTATAAAAAACGCCCTGGAGAAAAATGTCGTGCGTCCGAAAAGGGTCGAGAGGAAACGTCCGAATATTTTAGCAGAATGGATTGATTAAAAGGTGACGGTGTAATTTCTTCGCCGGAGATGTAAGCTAATCGGCCGAGCACTCCACGAGTGGCTCACCACTTTAAATCGCATTAAACTTGACCGGTGGACGCATCAGCTTCAAAAATTGCCAGAAGCGAAATTCTTGAAGAGGAGAGGAGTCGAGCGAGTTTTCAAGTACCTTGGCTGAGTGAAGCGATTAATAAAGCGACGGTGCAATTTGTTCCATTGAAGACGTGGTCCCTGACCCATCTGAGAGACTTCTTAAATAACTACACTCCTCGAAACAGCACCGATTTATGGTTTCAGATTTAGCTGATGCATAAGCATTGCTGGACGGTTTCGGCGAATTGGCAACTCAATTTTGCGCTGCGTTCCCACTTATCCATTCCTTGTACAAGTTTTCAATTAAATCTTGTGATCACTCATTTGTACATTTAACTTCGTTCCTTTTTTTGTACTGCATAACCTTTCAATTAACTTTTGTGTGTGCTCAATTGCATATTTAATTTTCTTTTCTGTATGCAGCATATGTAAACCTCCAAATGAATTTTATGTTAATCTTCTCATAAATTAAGTGTATTTTTATTCAGTTAGACAAACTTTTATTCTTTGATTTAAACATATGTAGGTACGCGTTGAAACTTGGTCCATTTTTTGGTAAAATTGTAGGCGAGAGTCGCCCAATGCGTACCGGTCACTTAAATCGTACCGGCTCATTTTTTTGATAACCAATTAATGTTTGCGACTTCTAGAGGTAAAAATATAAAGCGTTTATGGAGTTGGTAATATAGGACACAACTTGTGTTATCTCGATTGATTTCGCGCCAACCTGTAGAAGCCGGAAGATTTCGAGTAAGTTTGATGTAAATTTTAATCAATTATTTTAAGACAAATTTCAATTAAATACTATAATTCATTAATACATTTTGTGTTTTCTTTGAAATATATTTAATATACCATCTTTATAGTAAGTTTATAATATAATTTATATAACCTTTTAGGTTAGATAAATAATATTTCTATCAGTTCGCTTAGTTTCCTAAATTGTACTGCAATTGAAACTTAATTAAATCTTACCAGTACGATTTAAGAAATCACACTGAAATTGTATCTAGGTCTTAATTCACTAACACTTAAACTTCCTATATTTTCTATGCTATGAAAGAAAAACAAATTAAAGGAAAAGAAGTTTTTGTAACGCACCATCTACAATGCCGCATGTCAGCATCAGCGATCATTACTGTAGAAAATGAAGAAGACTGGTTTTGTTTTCTATGCAATCAAACACGTTTAGAAAACATGATTCGCTGCCTAAAACGCAAATTATGGGTTCATGAAGCTTGTGGAGGAGTGTTGAAAGAAGACAAAATATACTATTGTTCAAAATGGTTGTAATACTTTTTACTTTCAATATTTTCTAAGAGCTTATTGTTTCAATTTGGTATATTTCATATTTTTGCTAAAAATTATTCTGTTTATTTGTTTTTTACATTTGTGTTTCAATACAATACAAAAAATAAATTATTAAAAATTATACTTTCAAAACAAAATTTATTACGAAATAAGGTAAGTACAATTTTGGAAATACAGTCCCAAATCGTACTTTTGCAATGTCTTCTAAAATTACTCAAATCACTCTTTTAATTTTATTTTATACGTAGAATGTTTATTTAGAAGATTTCTGCAAAGATCAAAGCATAATAACAAGCATAATAACAATTTTAGTGAAAATATGTACTGTTTATTAGCTATATCAAAAATCCCTTAGATAGTACGATTTTAGCAACTGTCCCCTACTTGTTGAAGGTGTTGTATATTTTGATACATTGCTGATTCCATGATGCAGAAATCAGAATCTTGTTCTTGGTCAATCTTTTATTCTGATTTACGTGTTGTTTCGTTTTTCATTTGAATCAAAGAGTTTCGATCTTTTTGTACGGTGAATACGCTTGAACCGAAATTGTCAACTTATTTTTATACATTGCAAAGTAACTACAGATGAGCACCAATCATCTTTTCACTTTGGACACTGTTTCGAGGGAGCTAAATGCAGCAATTACCCGGTCAGAATGCGAGGGCCAGATTCAGTATAGCTCTCTCCCGGATCCTTTGTCGAGCTAACATCTTCGGCATACATTGTAGCCGAATGAAGACGATTTGCTCGTGCACCTAATTGGAAGACGTTTGAATCCGTCGTTCAAGCGAACCATTTAGATCGCACGAAATTAATAGAGCATGCGTGACGGACGGCGCAACACGTCGAACGGCGAAAATGTTCGCGTGGAACAGGGACACGACTGTGTGCCGGGGCTTCTTCTTCATCTTTTCACGTTCGTTCCTTTTTAGTTTATTACACGGACGGTTGAAGCCGGGAAATGAACGAAACCCGACGTTGCACGCACGGCTACAAAGTGGAGAGCAACATCCTGTGTTAAACGTTCTACCCATGTCTTCCCCTCCCCGTTCGGTTGCATACACGATTTTTCTGCTGTGGATTAGCTCAATTACTCGGTATAGTGCTTAAACGCTTACATTAATCAGTCTTTAATTTTCCAATTCGATGCGATTCTCTATTAAGTGGAGACCGGTCGTTATCGCTGAAGAAAAATCGTTTGTGCTGATAAGATGTTGCATTCTCAGAGAATATTCTTTTTGTATGTTGCGGAGGGATATACAGATTGGACAAAAATGGACGAACGTAAAGAAAACAGCATCTTTCTTGTGCAGGAGGGTTTTCTTTGATCGAATACAGCGACTACAAGCGAGGAGAAAAATGTTATAATAAATGCGTCTCGTATTCGGTAGCTCTGGTATTAACCCTAGATAACTAAACTGTATTATGAGTGGAAATGACACCAATTTAAATATAAAATATAATCGAGCTCTTTTTATCTAATAAAATTATTTTTCCTTATACAGAAGTTTTATTGTCATTTTTAAGAATGTTTAGTAATCCAGGGTTCACAACTCTTCCTCTACATTTACCAGAGCTCGAGCATCCATGGAAGGATGACTCGGCATAGCCAGCTATTGAACAGCACGCCACCCCCGCTTCAAGCATCTCATCTTCAGTCTGTTTAACATGCTTTTTTTCCGGCCGGCGTGTGCCGTCGAAAATCTAGAATTTCCCGAGCGCATCTGCATCTGCGAGCAGCTGGTTTTCCACCCCCTTCGTCGATCCTCGTGATACACAAAATTTCCATCTGGCGAGGGAAAATGGCTGGAGCCTCTTTAAAGAGCCACGAGCGTGGGTGGAGTGGGCGACGTTTCCGGTAAAGGGAGAAAGGGTTGGTTGACAAGCATAGCCGAAAATCCAGAAAGATCAGGCGGGTCGCTTTGATGCGAGAATTCTGGAGGGTGTGGACCACGCGCCTAGTAGCATCAGGATCATCCTACTTTTCGAGCAGGATCGTGTTTCCTCGTAGAGGCCACGCGATGGATTCTGTTTGTTTGGCCGCGGTGGACGTGCACGTGGAAAGCCAGCTTTGTTTTCTTGCGCGCGCCGCGGGGATACCTGAGCGCACAGGTGACCAAGAACACGTCCCCCTTTGTTTGGAGCTGAACCTCTCGACTACGCCACCCACGCTTCCTCCAGCGATTTATCTAGGATTCGCCGGGGTTCCGATTACACGCTCCAGACCCGCTTCCGGGGATGCGAACCGGAAGGAAACGGACGACTCTGATAACTAAACTGCGGATCTTTGTGCAAAATAAAAACTGCCTGCGTTGGAGGACTGTTCCGGCTCCATTAAAAATTTATGGACAACGAAGGCACGCCTACTCGGAACTTTCTTCATAACGAGAGCAAATTAAAGAACCCTAACTGTGGATGTTGAGCACACACCCATAGCATACGTAGACACTGATTGCCCTCTAAAACACTTCCCTAGCTCAATCAAAAATGAAGAGCAACGAGGCCACGCCCACCGAGAGTTCTCCAAAGAGAAGCAAAATAAACAATTATTTCTGTAATTCCCTCTTAACTTTCATAGTTTAAACCAGGCCTGGCCAACACGCGGCCCGTCACGTGAAATTGTGCGGCCCGCCGGGCGATTTTATATTTCTATTGAAACTTTCGTTTCTCGTTGTATGTATGCAAAAGATATTAAATAAATGAAAATTTGCATGTGTCATTGTTATAATGCGCAAGTACGACTACGAACTCCAGTTCTATATTTGACATCATTTCACGTTGACGTGAAAAATGTTCTTGAAAATCTGCAAATGGAGTTAATTGAGTTATAGTGCAACAATGAAATGAAACAAATTTCTGCGTCCACATCAAAAATTGATTTTTACAATACTTATATTACATCCGAGAGATATTCCAACTTGAGATATATTGCACAACGAGTTGTAAGTGCTTTTGGATCCACACATGTTTGTGAGACATTTTCTTCGAAGATGAAATTTACAAAGGGTCACGTGCTAAATTAACTGATGCCAATTTAGAAAACCAGCTGACAATAAGATGTGCAACGTCAAACATAAATATAGATTTACAAAAATTAAGTGGAAGAAAGGATAAACAAATATCTCATTAATTAAGACTCGAGAGTTAATTATATTGAGTCATAGTATAACAATGAAGTTTTATTCATTTTGTATTTGTATTACAGTTTTTAAAAGCATGTTTACTGTTTATTTACAATCATTTTATGGTATGTAAAAATAGGAAATGGGCGAATTTTCACTCTGAGAAACGTATGAAAGTTAAATCATTTACCCGGATTGTCCCTGCATTCTCCCAGGAGCAATTCGAAGGTCTCGAAGAAAACAATTCTGACAGGAATCAGAGTGTATCATTGACGCAGTGTAAATGTCACGTAAGGACGTCCAACGGTCAACAGAGGTCGGAGAACACAGGATGAAAGAAGTAGAATGATCGCGGATGGAAATGGGCAAGAATGGAATTCGAAAATTTCAGAGGCTGAACCCTTTGGTCGGCAGACCGAGCAGCTGGCAGCATATGCTCCGGACGAGCGAAAGAAAGAAACGGCGCATCGGTTGGCCCCGGAGAATACGCCATCGAGGCCTGTGGTTGTTGGTCTTTTCTTTTTTCTCGTCGCAAACGTTTCCTGGTCAAGAGACGAGCGCCGCTCGACATCGTCGTTGGTAACGTACACCGATCGGCATCTTTTGGACTTCAAAGCGGCGGCGTCGCTTAATGTGCAACCACCGATAACAATCCGATTATTACTGACCGGGATCCTCCGGCTGCAGGATCAATGACGTCCTGGAGGCACGGCTCCGGGATGCTTGGGCCTGCAAATTTTAGGTTTCTTCACACTCGCCACGATTTCATGGAAACCTACCTCCACGAGCATGTTGCTTAAAGTTACCAAGAGAGATCTCTAGGACAAATGTTTGACATAAAACATTAACCAATGCCTTCGATAAAACATTCTCGCCATAAATACCCTTCATAAAACTGTTGGATGACCAACTATTTACTTCATCATAAATAGTGACTAAGATGTTCTCGACAGTGAACCTCGACCGGTCACTACCCTTGGTCACACAAAAATCAGCCCTATGACACACCATTGTAGTCATCTACCTCTCCCTGGGACTGGTATTTAAGTTCGCGCAGAAGGCTGAACCCGAGCTTCTTTAGCCCCTTGCCTTACGATTTATTTTACGGTTTCAGTGACTAGAACTTTTTTTGTAGATCGTAATTTCCTAAAAAAGGAGAATATTGATATAAATTGTGTGCCTGCCTTCGGTTTAAAGGAAATTGTTAACATATATTTTTATCAGAATGTGTTCAGAATCTTCACAATTTTATCAGAATGTGTTCAGAAACCACAGCTCAGCTAAGATCTCACTCTTCCGAATTTCTGTCTATCTCGAGTTGTCAGACTTCCGGCGAATCATACCTTGTAACGCGCTTCTCGTACTTTGTGACCGGAGTTATAGTTGGGAGTTTTATTAATAAACTAGTATTTTATTTATCATAAACCTACAACGTTTATTAACCCCTCATCCGGAATACGACAAAACATTTAAAATTTGACATCTGCGACGACAACGGATTTTTCATCTTGTTTTTATTTTGAACAAAATTTTGAATGGGCGTGGCTTCTTGTTCAAAGAACAACATAAAGAACAAGAGCAAACAATTCATCTCGCTTTCTTTGTACACAATTTCCTAAGTGAGCGTGACTTTGCAGCTCCAACGGAACCGGGGCATTGCCCCAAGGGGCAATCAGTGCTCCAGTCTCTCAAAAAACGGTCAAACTGCCACGGATAGTATTAAACGGTTCGTAAATTTCGTTCGTTAGTCAATTAACAGTTCGACTGGTAGTACTATCTGTTACGGGGCACAGAAGCGTGGAAAATGACCGAGCCGGTAATCGTCTTTGTGAGTTTGAGTCGCGGGTATTAACTACATCCTGACACCGAACCCCTGCGGATCGGTTTCTTTCTAATTTTCGACGATGCGTTGACGTCACCGAGTTCCCCGCGCCTGTTCCGGTCTGGGTGCTCGGGACCGGAAACAACGAACTCGTTGGGGAGCGCGGGGCCTTCGAACTGAAAATCCCCCACGGATGTATCGATGTTGCCGCGTTTAAACGGGGACCTGAGGAGGAAGTCGATGTATTCCCTCGAGGAGCCAACGGCTGCCCTTTGCGGCACGGGTGGAGCCAAATCTGAAAGGCCTGTGGTGTCTATAATTCAACACCTTCCTAACCGACCAACGCAGACGAGAAAGGATATTTTCTCTGAAAATCCAAATGTATGACAACAGATGTTCGACGAGATTTGCATCATAAGGAAAACTGAAAAATAACGATCTTGTCATCAATTTTCTTTTGATTGCACACATATTTAACCCTTCGCGTTCCGAATATTATATCAATTTTTCAAATTACTTCAATAGACAGTCTCTTCATCGGTACATATACAACATATTTATATCATGCGTCCCTGCAAATTGTATAAAGTGAATTAATAAATTAGTTTTTATAAGAATGTTGTGTAACCGAAAAATGCATTACTTCTTTTGTTCCAACCACTTTTCGTATGTTGGATCGTTGGACCTTTCCGGTTTTTTACGTTGATTTTTATGGTCGTTCGGCGAGTTAAAATGCGATGCGCTTTGGTAATAACGGTCAGACAAATTTAGCATATAATGTATACGTTAACGATGGAAACGGGTAAACAATTTCGGCATTGTGATGTAAGCACGTTAGCAGACAATGCATATATGTTAACAATTTTTCCATCGTTTACATTGAATTTTTCTGCCTTTTGGCACAGCAAGTGGATTTATCGCTAACGATGGGGACAGTTAAAGGGTCAGAGCGTACCTCCACTAAAAATCTGTAAAAACAATCACAAACCTCGGCAATAATCGTTACGCCGGCTGACCATCGTGGTCACGATGTTCACCTGTCCATGGTCCCGACACGGACCAGGTAACCGTGCACGTTCACAAGACATACACACCTTCGTCTACCCGCATGATCCACACTGCACGGTGTTTTTCAGCTCGCTTTCTGTAACGGTCGAATTTACCCCCATCGCTCTAGAATCGTGGTACAACCAGCCAGCTCCGAGTCCTTGTGCCGAGATCGATCTACGAAATTGTGCGCCCTTTTTCCCGACAGGCTGCTCGAAGTTACAATCTGTAGCACTTTGTTTACTGTTGCGATAATAACAAATTCGCTTTGCAACGAATAGTTCTCGAGCAACGCATAGATAGAAGTTTCACCGAGACAATTCGAAGGCTTACACTTGCAGGACGTACACATAGAGAACATGCGGAATGTTCTCAGGTTGGGGAGTATCGTAAGACATGTGCTTTGAGTTAGGGAGATTTAAAGATCCACATCGAATCATATTATTACAGTGGCCGAAATAATGACAGGTTCACTTCAATTTGTTGACATAATTATTATTATTTATTCATTCTAATATAATTAACAAAATTCACAGCTCAATTGAATAACACAATTACAAATTTTCTATCACAACATTTGAAATTTAGTAGCGAAATAAACATAGGTTCATTATGTATTTTTACATAAAAAATTAAAAAAAAAGAAAATAATAATTCGGTACTTAGTTGAACCTCCCTTCTGTTTTATAACTTCATAATATTCTGCGTGGAATTGATTAAATTAATTTTTGTAATGTTTCTAATTTAATTTCAGACAACGCCTCTCTAATCCCATTTTTCAATTCTGAGACAGTGCTATACTGTTTTCCATTGTCATATACCTTTCGTGCTAATATTCCCCAAAGATTTTCAATCGGATTTAGGTCCGGACTCCTTGATGGCCAGGGTAAAACTTCAACTTTTACTCTCTCAATTTTACCCTCATTTTTACCTAAAGGTAGTTTCTAGTCGACGGAAGAAATCCTCCACGATATGAAGATAGAAGTTTGCATAGAGATCCACATGACTTGAATCGCAATGGCATAAACCTGCAATTACGAAAACATTGAAACAGAAAATCTGCTTTTAAGTTGGTCTGCCTTGTATGGAGCACGAGAGAACGAGGACATAAATAATAATTCTACACGTTTCAAATTAGTTTTCGATTGGCCACAGTTTAAAGGGCATTTGCGACAGTTTGTACAGCATGTGCTAAAACGAAACCGCGACCTTGATCGATTTTCCCGACACTGACAAAGCGGAGAACCGGAGCCCCTATCGCGCGATGTAAGCTCTCCTCCGACATTACGAGCGCAAGAACAGGATTCGCGCGCTAAAAACGAAAATTGCGCGGCTCGTTCGAAGAACCGCACAGTGGCGTCTCGCCGGAACAAAGCAATCTTGCGATCATTGTTGCAAAAATACCGGTAGCTGTCGGGAGCGAGGGAAGAAAGAGGAAGAATCGCAATGACGCGATGGTCAATTTTCAGCGCGAAACTCGTTCCTACGTCGACTACCCACCTCTCCCTCTTTTTCTGTCTGGTCCACCTGCTCCTGGACGATCGTTTCTTCTTTTTTCTTTCTCTCCCTCTCTCATTCTCTCATCCTCTTTCTCTTCACTATGGCCGCTGAGCGCCGAGCGTCCCGCGAAAACACGTACCAGCCGCGTATCCACGACAATCGAATCAACCCCTCGGCCCTCCGAAGTCAGTAATTCTCAATGATTGGGACGTTTTAGCATCTGTAACCTAAGCTCTTTCTTTTCTAACTTCACCTTTTTTTTTCTCTCTCTCTCTCTCTTTTACACCATGTCGAAGAACTGCGACAAGAAGACTTGTGCAGACGATAAAACGTAAACAGTCCGTAGTTGAACTGCAACGACGCTTTACCGTGTTCTTACTGGATTATACATATGGATGTTGCAGTGTAATTTTCCTGTCTTTATTATTGCTTGTTTATAGTTCACCCGCGGAAGCTGGGGATATTGTGAATCTGTGGCGAAAGTTAATAGACGCGGTACAAGAATTTTCTTGCTGTCTATCTTGTAATTTTCATGTTATTAAAATTATTAAGATAAATATAATTTTATTTAGTTATAATTATTAAAATAAATTTTTATTTGAACCTTCTTATTTTTCTTGAAGATCCGAAGTCTACGAATATTGCATAAATCATTTTCGTTGCCGCACAATCACTAATTTGATCAACTTGTTTGATTCGGAACAGGATACTATACATTTTTTCAATAAACATCGACTGTACGCAATTTTAATGAAATGCATGATGTACAAATGATGCAATAAACATTCTTTTTTAAGTTTCTTTTTCAGTCTTAATCAGCTCCATCTCAACATTCGAACGAACAAATTCCATAATAAATACATAAATCTAAAAGACACAAATACGAAGCTCGCTTAGCTCACGGACGAAATGAAAGAATAGAATGAAGGGCGAGATTTGGCAAGTGACTACCACTAAAGCCTAATTCAGGTTACCAGACCCCCATCACTTGCCACCGCGTCAGACTGCAATCAATCTCCCGAAAAAAAAGTGCAGAACACACGTTCAACAAAGTCAAACGTTAGAGAAACTTACAGGATGCTTCAAAAGAACCGTTCGTTTCTCGAAGAACATATCAAACGAAATTTTTTCCCCTCTGGAAAGAAGAAAAACTACCACTCCGTTTTCTTTTGTTATTACGCTACAGACAAATGTTTGATGCAAGAACCAATATGAATATGTCCTGCGAAAGTAATATTGTCTTTTGTTTCATGGTCGCCTCTCTGGCGTCACGCGGTTTCCCTAACGACACAGTCATTAGGGAATGAAAGAAACCTTCGAAAAGGGGCTGGAACGCCAGGGGAACCTGATTCATTGTGTAGAAAATTATTCCATTAATCCTGCTGCTGCATACGCATTCGAAATACATTTGAAATGCGTTTGAAACAGACGTTTAAAAGCGGTAATTAAGATAGTTCTTCTGAGCAGTCCTTCTCAGCAGATAAAAATGATAGCCTCTACCCTCGAATGTAAAATAACATAATTGTTATTTTAGCCAAGGGCTACAAGGATTATATTTCAGTATTTTGCACTTATTTAGAAGCATAAAAGAATGCATTCATTCAGATTTTTAACATAATACTTCCAGGCAGACAAAAATAACACTACCTCGCCATCCATTACGTATAAAATAAAATAATATAATATAAAATAAAGGATAAAATCGGGTATACTACGTTACTGTATAAAAACGAGAGATTGTATTTAGGGATTTGTATAAAAATACAAAATAAAAATTATTTGCATCGATTATAACGAACAGGAGTCACACAGAAATTTTTTTGTACTTTTAATCATTTTAATAAGCTGGGATTGATACATAGAATCTTTCAAGTTCTTTCAATCTGTCTCTTGCCTTAAATTGCACCTCCTCATTTTTACTATAAAAACATAAAATCCGCAGTCTAATTATTAATCTACACAATTATTAAACCAGCTTTGGCTAAATTAGCTGCACAGGAGCGTAAGGTATAGACAGATACCAAGTCAATTTCTTCATGTAACATTATACTGTGAAGTTATAAAAACTAGAATAAAGAAACAGGTTCATTGAGAAATTGCCCGTGCACCTTTGCAGCCTCAATAACCATAAAAAATTTGGGACCCATCATTTCGAAGGTCCCGACAGTTGAATCATCAAAAGGCGTCACCCCGGGGTCAAAGAAACTACAAGGGCCCGAGAACCTGAGTCACTGGGCTCCGAAATTTCAGATTTCCGGCGGCCGTTTTGCGTCAGCCTGTAGAATCGAGAGCGATCACGAGAACGATCGGTTTTCGTTGCGGCCGTACAAAGTAAGGGCAGTACAGCGAGGCTGATAGTATGGTGAAGCGAAAAGGAGAAGGTGCGCGAGAGGAAGGGTCCAGGGAGCACGTCCTCGCGTCGAGGAAGAGGAGCGCGTTCGTGATCGCTCTATACGCGGTGCTACTTGGAAAAAAATAAAAGGTAGGCTTTATGGCGCGAGCCTCTTCTTCCCTACCCTGACCAAAATCGCTTAGCATAATCCGTTGGACTGGGTTTCGTCCAAGAGGGAGCAGGACGGACAGACCACGAGACGAAGAGGGCATCGTGACCACCAAGTTGGAAAAGGTCGGGGAGCATTAGTGGAAGCGAGATGAAAAACGAGAGAGTTGCGCGCCATTTCTACTGCGCATTCATGGCGGCGCACCAATCAGATTTGAATGCGTCAAGCCGGTGGAAGGGTCGCGGCAGACCTCGTGGCTTCGTGCTCCACGGAAACCGAAGCCAGACAGGAGAAGCTAGAAGGAGTCTGGCCGTCGAGCGGTGAAGACCAGAGAGTCTCCGGTTTTGTCCGAGTGAGGTTCTACATGACTATGTGACCGATTCCCGAGGAATCTTGACAGAAAACTTGCCGGCAGCCGACGGAAATATCCGCAGGATAAATCGTGGAAGATCGACGGATCGTAAGGAACAAAGAAATCGGAGCAGCACCGTATAGATTCGGAGGTATAATCGTTCGAAGAAGAAGCTCCCTGAAGAGAGCTCGTGGACGCGACTCGCGCCTGTCCATTGTTCCACGTTACACGAGGATCATCGATATACAAACATCAAACAACCCATCGAAATGCTGGCTGCTTCGATCTGCCGCGAGGTTCACTTCACGGTCCTGTCCAGCACGACCATGGCCACGCGCGTTCCACGCTGCCTCTTCGGCAAGCCCAGCTCTCGGGAGACCGTGGAAATGCTCCAGGAGGCCCTGGACGCCGAACGCAGCAGGTTCGCCAAGCGATGGGGCGTTGATCCCTGTTCCGAAGACAAGGAGAACAACTACCAGAGGAAGCACTCCGAGAAACAACCCTCGCCGAAACGACGCTGTAACCCGTACTCGAGACAGACGAACATACACGGTGAGTACCGCACGCGCATCCACTTTCTTACTTTCAATGAATACCGCGCACGCGGGACGTTCGAGCCTTCGACGCGAAACCCCACAAGAGCGCGTGGTCTCTTCTCTTCATTCGAATTTTCAGAATTTTTTGGGCTTCTTGGCTTCTGAGAGTCGTAAATTTTTATCGTCGGTTTATCTCGTTTTATCGCCGTTTTCCGAAGACTGATTATATAAGAGTCGAGAAAATGGTTCAGAAATTAAAACTCAAAGAGATTTTATCGAGAGAGGGAGGAAGGAAGGTTGTTATAGTGTGAACGATGATGGAGAGGATTTTGAAAGATTGTGTACGTGTAATGAAGAGGTTTTTGGGCGGGAACGCGGGCAGAAATAGGTCTGATAAGCGCGGCGTGGAGGGGAGGGAGCATCGTAGGATTTTGGCGGGAAACGAGACGGAAAGGCCTCGAGGAAAGGGAAGGTGCGAGGCGCAGGCGCAGTGCAGGCCGGTCGCGTGGCTCCGACCTGTTTTCATAGTCTAGCCTCGCTCCTCCGCGCCTCTTCCGCCTTCCCCCTTTCTATCTCCTTTCCCTCCTTTCGTTCGCTCTGTTCGGCCAGAGCTGCCGGTCTTACGCGACCGAAGACTCTCGACCGATCCTCCTGAGACGGCTCCAACCGGCCACTATCGCTTTCCAAAATTACAATCCCAATACGATAGTTGGCCCGACGTACCTCCGACGCTTCTATCCTCTTCTCTTCTATTCCTTTCTCTTTGCCTCCTTCGATTCGATTGCCACGTGATTCGATTATTGATCGACGCTTCATGGCCAATTTAGGCGTTTCTCGCTAAGGATTTTGCTCCTGAGCAAATCCAATATTCTTGTGAATAGATTAGAAGATTGGGAGTTTTTGGAACCGGCTGTGATTGGTCGAAAGAATAAGGTGTGCGTCATCTTTCAGGAGTTACACAATTTTTGTTGGTAGTGATGCTCTATTATAAATAGACATCTTTTAGAAACCCAGATTCTGGGCCTGATTTAATCTAGAACATTTTTATTAACATCAATACTCTATCAGAGACAAGCAGAGACTGCTCAAGTCTTTCCTTTGGAGCAGACTGAAGCTAGACAATTTTGTTTTGGTATTAGGCTCTGCGGTGAAGGTAGCCAAAGAATAAGATAGCCAAGAATAGAACGAATAAATGCATCGTGCATTCGTGTAGTCTTTGAAAGGATGCAAACACTTTGAAGCTTGCGTCAGACATTGTACTCCAAAGAGACGCGAAAATCTGGTCCTGAAGATCCTGAATCGAAATTATAGAGGAGGTTCGATTTGACTAGCCCTGCGGTTACGAATCGAGTAAGAATGCGTCTAAACGGGGCCCACTGTAAATACCAACGGTGAATATGCAACGGAAAGGCTTGGAAAGTATCCTCCGCGGATGAATCACGACGGATGAGTCACGCGTGCTCGGACGAAATACCTGAAGGGTCCCCTGAGTCATCAAAGGGCCCACTTTTCAAGGAGTATGACGAACTTGCGATCACATTCCTTGGATTCCGGTTCGTCTCGTTTGCGCACCCGTGTCGCGACCCGAACCCGGTTCGACCCGACCTGACCCGACGGTCTCATACCGCACAATGGATATTATAGACTGTCGACCAAGGTGCTTGTCTGCGACCGTCCGCGATTTTCATACTTCAAGTCTGCAATTTTTACCTGGATAATGAATAGATTTACTAAAACGAGAATATTTCGACAAGTTCTTAGTCAGTTGCGATCACTAATTGTTAGTATACCATAAAAGTATTGGAGTACGTAGCTTCACCATAACCGTATAATTCGAGTACTAAATAATTAAAGTTCTTCTTACATTCATCGAATATCTCAGCCCGCGTAATTCCACTGTAAAATTCTTTCACGAAAAAAAAGAGTACTTCGCACGGTGTGTGCTCGAATTATCCTCGGCATAGACCATTAACCTAAGTGCAGCTGGAAAAAGGAGCGAACCGTTTACACAAATATTCTCGCACCGCCGCGATTCGCTTTGATAACGTGCCAGCCGATGATTCTCGGGCCTGGGTGAGCAAACGAGGGAAGAAGAGCCAACGGAGCGAGACATCGCAACAAGCCCTTTATCACAGGCACCTGTTCACCCCCGCCAGGGTACTGCCACCACTTTTGAACTGTCTTTTTCCCATGATTAAATCAGAAGAAGACGCGATACCGTCAACGGGACCTTCCGAAGGCCGTCGGCCACCTGTCGCAATAGCTCGCTTCTTGCGGACGCATTTGCATTTACACCTAGCCTTGCGACACCTTCTAGCCCTATTGTACCGGTGCTTCTTCCCGATTGAACGCATGTCGCCGACCATAAGCTCGACTACTCGTCCGAGCGTACCTGTTCGTGAGTCTCTCGGTTGGCAGCCCGCATGATTTACCTGAAGAAGCGTTGTATCAGATAATTACATGAGTAATGGCTTAGCTTGATGCAAGATTACATCGTGTTTGCTTTGCAGAAAGTTAATGCTCGTATAGTAAATCTGCTGGGTATTGCTTTCCTTGATTCCAACTCATATGTTCATTTTTTATAGTAACCTTTTTTTATGGTTTTACGGTCTTTTTGCTAGTGACTTCTTCTAGAAATCTTGAAGTTGATGGTAGCGCCAGGAGTCTGTTATTGTTGTCAGTACGTTTTCAGACAATCCATGTGATACTTAGTCGAATATAAGTTCTTTGCGATCTGGTGGTAAGGGTTCTGTTTCCCTCTATATTTGGTCGAATGCACCGCATAATTAGGTACTATTATCGTGTTCATGTCGCATGGACATTTGTAAACTGATAACAGTGATCAAGAACATGTTAGACACTTGGAATCGTTATTAACAAATTTTGAGATCGTAGAGATTTTAAGCAACGAGTCCTTCAATTTGTTCAAAGAGTCAACCGTAGACATAATGATCAATTCGTCCATAAATTGTGACGATGATAAGCACAGCTTATTCTAGCAGTCCCATTCACTTTTGTTTACACATTTCGCAGATATCCTTTTGTATTTTTCAATTTTTCTGAAGCC
The DNA here is from genome assembly GCA_028455795.1 of Lasioglossum marginatum. Classification (NCBI taxonomy): domain Eukaryota; kingdom Metazoa; phylum Arthropoda; class Insecta; order Hymenoptera; family Halictidae; genus Lasioglossum; species Lasioglossum marginatum. The sequence goes on from CM052272.1 coordinate 1,079,157, forward strand.
ATGCAAAAAACCCGCAGTCTATTCACACAAATAGCTAAAAATAAAATTAAAAAACGCTCTAATTGGCTATTGAATTAACCAGTAACATAACCATTCGACGAAAATGGCTAGTCATTATATAGCCGTCACGCCCTAATTTAAACCATCGAGTCATCACATCTCCATCTCCTCATCATCTCGCTGCACTCGCAAAATGGGGCTAGAAATAGAGAAATCCAGTAGTTTCAGTTCGCCCGAGGAATCTCGAAGAGTCCTGTGTATCCTTCTTGGGGAGCTTGAAATAGAACAGAGAGAAAAGGGGATTCAGAATTTTGGTTCAGGTCCTTCGCGTACTCCGAAAGAATCGTAAAGAAACTGACCTCCTTTCAGTGAAGCTCGTTGGGTGAAAATCCCAGGTTTGATTGAAAAACGTGAAGAGAGAACCGAAAGTAAGAGCGAGAGAGAAAGAAATGGAGGGGGAGGATTGGTCTATGGGATCCACGATGCTGTCCGGACAATGGTGATCTCGATCTTTGTGTCTGGATCTCGAGGTGGAACCATATGGACAGGTAGAACCGTCTATCACTTCACATTGAAGCGTGAAGGTTCTATGCGATGTCTAGGATAGGTATTTTGTGGCTCCCGCTCTAGGCGCGGGATAACAGATGTTGACAGACATCTTGGAATCCTTAGCGGGAATCTTCGCTGCGCTCAGAGAGAAACCAGAGGACTCGGTTTCGCCCGCCATATGGCGAACCAGCGCGAAAAGGATCCTGGAAGAGGGATCAACGTGTCCTCGACATATGGCCGCTGCTTCTTGGCGGTCGCTCGGATTTGTTTAAAGCTCTGCACTTGTTCTGGATCATGGGATTTGGCTCTGACCCACAGTTGCCCAATTTTGACCTGTTCCTACACTTTGACCCATGCAACGAAACTTCAAATATTTTAAATCGCAAGCTGTCTTACACTCTGGCTATAACCACAGTCTAATACCTGCATTTGTTACTTTCCTCTCATTAATATGGCTTTTTCTCTGTATCGTACCAGAACACGTACAATATCACTCTTAATTGCAAATCTCCGATGATCTACCGTCACCAGGCAATCAAACGTCCCCAAGAGGAAAGCCACGATTTCCGAATCTCCGTCGATCTCTCCGCAAGGATCTCGAACAATGTAAACATGAAGTAGTCAGCGTGATGCCACGAACGCGGAATCGCACCTGCCCGCCGGGGCAGATCGAGTAAAAAGGAAAGCAGCAAGGGCGCTCAGGTGGCTACCTGATCGAAAATAGGGTGTCCACAAGACGTTTTGTTCGTCAGGCTCTTTGTTGTGGAAATTTCGTGTTTCGCGCTCTTCCCCATACAGGTTAAAACGCGGTGGCAATCAGCCGAGCGGTTCTCCCCATGGAAACCGTACGACTCTCGAACAATGATCTTGCAACGGTTTTCCTTCGAATCCGCTCTTTTATTTCGCGGTTTTCTTGTTCCACCATTCCCGCAACGAAAAACGAACGTCCCATGATGCCGAAACGCGACGCGCGCGAGAATTCAGCTTTCGAATTCGCGATTCGAGGGAGGCGCGGCCCCGTCGCGGTTTCAATTCTAATTGACTCGCGAATGTGCATACTAATCTGAAACCTGGCCCGTTTCTTGTTGCAGATTACTGGCGAGCCCGTAAGGTGTGCGAGGTGAATAAGAAGCCGCTTGCATCATCGCTGGACGCGGCGAAGCAACAGAACGAGGCGTCGAAGACGACGAAGACTATCGTCAAGTCAACGAAAAAATCGACGCAGAACTGAAGAACGGAGTCAATGAAAAAAGCCTGCGAAGAACGGAGAGAGCGAGAGAGAGAGAAAGAGAGAGAGATGAAGTGTGCCCTCTCTCTCTCTCTCTCTCTCTCTGGCGTTGACTATCGACTTCTGTATATTTATTTTGTCGCCGTTCTTCCGTGATAGTTGTTGCCGTACCAGCGGCCAACGAACGTCCTCGTTATCGTTAATTGTTCAATGTATTATTATTGTAAATACTTGCGTCACGCGATTTATTACGGAGGTTTGGACGGGCTCGCCGATCGTGATCGAACACCTCACCGGCGTTTTTTCAACGTGGAACAAGGATAGAGAACCGCGCGTCGACGTCGACGGGACAGAAAATCCTTTCGTCGCGGTCGAGGATTGAAGACTGCGCCGAGTTAACGAGTTTGATCGGCGCAAAGGTCGTCCGGATACGGCGAGCCCGTGTCGAAAGCCTGAATTCGGTTGGTTCCTCCAACAATGCAGCGCCTCCAAAGAGTAATCGAATACGACGACGAAAGTCCGAGATGTCTCCTTGGTCTCCGCGCCGAGACGCTGGAGAAAGTCCTATGTAAATCTGACGAACCTAGGATTACGGAAAATCTCTAGTCATCTAGTTGTTTAAGCGAAATAAACGTCGTGCTTTCATACGCAAACATTGTTGTCTTTTAATCGGAACCCCTCCTTCGTTACCCTTAAGGTTTAATGTTTGGTCGAAGTGAAACTCAAATGCGTTCATAATAGAAATAGATGCCCAAGCTGCTGTTGTAACACGCTTGTTGTGAGCTCAAAATAAATTACAGTTGATTGCAATTTTGATCATTAGTGTAGTTTTCTTCTTTCGAAAGACAGACTGTAAAAGTAACGTTACTAGTAGCTACAATGTCTGAAATCATAAATATGTAGGTTTTATTAATTTAATTATTGGAAATTTGTATACATTATCTACAAGTCAGTTTGATTGCTTGTTGCTTGTACCATTTGTGTATTTATACTTCGAAAAATGTGGAATATAGTATATCTATGTATAGTAACTACGGTTTGCTTCTTTTTGAGGGGAGACAACTCTGACATACTGATAGTGACAGTAGCTGTTCGTCCTACTGCTGTAAGCCATATGCTACGAATGTACAGTGGATAGAGTAGACAAAACATAAAACAGAAGTGGATAGGAGTTAGCTATTTCCATCAGCATGTCTCTCAATGAAGTCTACTTTCTCAAAGAATATATGTCATAGTGTTATCAGAAAAATCCAACAGTAGCAAATAACGCAAGAATTGAATCAATCAGATAAAAATTTGAGTCAAGAGTAGATCAGGTTAATTTTTAATTAGATATGAATACGATGGGACGATAAGGATACAAAGTAAATTATGATAGGATGAGGTAGATCGTGAGGGAGATATAGATAATGGTTTAGGTAGTAGGCAGTTGACTCTACTAATACTATAGCCGAGTCAAAATCTGTCAGTCGTTCAGGAAGGCTTGACGAGAATTAGCCAGCTGAAGAATATGGACGCTATTTTGTAACGAACATTTTGAAATATCCACCTGGACTGAGCCATGGTGGTCTGAGGCACACGTGTGGGGTAAACTATAGGGTGAGCTGGAAGAACCATGACCACAATGGCCGTTACATTCTCAATTTACAACTTCCTGCAATTTCTACCATCTCTTTCCAACTCAAAATTCTTTCAACAATAACCACTTTTACATTTTTCGTTAATCTTGAAACACATCGAATAGCACTGATCCACCTCTTAGTATCCTAGATTAATTTGCATCAGTATCAAACTTACAATAATATACATTGACTCTGAGACACCACTAAAAATGCTATATCATTATTCAAAATATTTTGTACATTATTATATTTATTTGTATACGAAACATTTAAGTATTGCATGAGCAGACTGCATCAGTTTACTATGCACAAAATGAAAAAAATCATACAGAATGGAAATATTCTAGGTCAGAAAAAGTGTTTAGTTTTCATGTTAAAATAGTTCCGAGTGCAAAGGGTTAATGATCATAAGAAAACTATGCGAATCGGCATTAGGGGCAAATGAAGGTCATAAATGTGCCGGTGATTATAAAAGTGAAATCATGTTTCATTTCCTCGAGATATATGAACATTTACTATGTAATATATAATTAGACAGCGGATCTTTATGCAAAATAAAAATTTTCTACCTGAATTGCAACAATCTGGAATAAAACAGGCATATATTTTCTTTCGCAATATCTTTCATAAGTTGAAAATACTATAACAGTATTTTAAAATTCTTCTACTGTTTTTACTGTTTTAAATTGCACCCACTCATTTTTGTCATAAATGCATAAAATCAGCAGTCTATATATAATATATAATTTCTCAATTCACTACGTAATTATTAGTGAAATTAATCGACGTAATACATAATAAGCAAAAACATCAATTTGTTTGAAATTTTGACTTACACCGCTTTCATAATCACCGGTGCAAATACAATATTTAAAAAATGTTAGAACTATTGTATAACGAGGAAAACAGTTCATGATTTTCAGTGTTTAACACTAAACCTACCACGAGGGGTCAAATTATTGAAATTGTAAAGGTGTTTTCATGGGAATTTATTGAATATATTTTTTGACTCCAGTATATATTATAGTAACAATCGCACAAAATATAAATGAATTTAATATTGTTATTTTTATAATACTAGACCAATTTTGATGGTCTGTAGGTTTAGTGTTAAACCGTTCTACTTTCCGGATAACTGTCTGATTCTCACGAATAGCGTTGAAAGATCAGATTGACCGAGTAGATTTTTACAAGCACACCCTGTACAGACGCGTGTCTGAGCATTTACTTATCAGCGACGCGATGCGAGCATGGGGGTGGCAGAGCACCGTACATATACGGTTAATTGTAATGCGTGATGCACCACAGGGTCTTCAGCCATGGGGGAGCCGTCCGAAGGGAAGCAGCTGGTTCATGGTTTTAATGACTGTCATCTTAGCTGGTCATTTCGATAATGGTAACCAATACCACCACCCTACAAACCTCTTCCGATCACATTAAATCGAATATCTGAACCGAACAGCCCATAGTAGCGATTCCATAACCGGCGCACCAGAAAATTCAATAAAACCGTTACATATTTCCATAATTCGATCAGTCGAACGTTCCGACCATGCGTTAAGAGAGGGATCGTAAATTAAAATAATTTTTTTTTGTGAATGGTAGTATGACGGTAGTATCCTTGATATATCATAACCTTGATATTTTCTAAAAGTAGGACCTAGAATTTTTTAGTTGTACTAATCCTTTTTCTTGATGTTCAATAATATCTCCTGTGTGAATTATTTAATCTTTATCCCTGATAGCACAAAGACGTCTTAAGGATGTCTTTAACGTATTATTATTACGTGTTAATATATGTATATTAATAACCGGGTACCTACTCCCAATTTCTTTTCGAAATTTCTTTAATATTTTTGCTGAAAAATAGCGAAATTATTGTAGGTTATTATGTAATGTACATTTGAGGTATAAAAATATGCATTGAGACTATAAAGTGAATTAACAATTATTGAATACCGTAGGAAATGTATTAGGTTGGCAACTAAATTCGCGACCTTTTATTTCGCAATTCTTTTATTGTATTATTATAACATCAGTGACCATTTTTTTTGAACTGTATATCATTGGAAAGCTCTGAATTTTGCGATTAATTTGATATAAAATACTCGTGATTAAAAAATGTATATAAATGACTTAGTTTGAGAAAATGTGGAGGTCGCGAACTTGGTTGCCAACTGGCTTTTGTGTCAAGTACAAAAAGATTGGTATATCTTTTCTTTTAGAATAAAAATCTTCGACATATGATCTAGTTTTCTATGGGAAAGAATTGTTAAAATTCCAAAAATTTCTTCACAAAGGGTTAAACATATTTCCACCTCCAAGATGGCGTCGGCGATCGATATCGAGGAGTAACAGCGCGTCGGAGCAGTATAATTGGAAACCTAAAACAGGACGTGACCTCACCAAGCGTTATTGTATCCAGGATAGTTAAGAACCTCGTCGTTACGATATCCAATTACTCGAGAGGAGTGAAACAAAAGGAGAGCGAGCGGGAAAGACGTCGTTCCTAGATCAAGACACACACACAGGATTCGATCGCTGGATCGCTGGATCGAAAACCAGGTGCAAGAGCCGAGCGGCGCTTAATGAGCGTTTATCAGCGGAACACGTGTAGTACAAGCCCCGGCGCAGGCCTAATTGATTGAATTAGCCGTGAAACCAGAGTGCGTTCGAAGGCCTTCACCTGACCCCGACGAACTTCCGACCAGATCGATATTGATGGATCGCTGATCCCCGCTCGATCGATCAAACTTCCTTGTTCTTCGGCTGAAGCCGACCCCCGATCGATCAACTTTTTTACCCGATCGGCAACGGTTTCATTAGCGATCATTTGAGGCGGGTCGTTTTTTACCTGACATTTTCATGCGCAGCAGATCTGGTTTTTGCAATTGGATCATCGCATTGGTTCCGCCTTGCGGTTCTCCGATTCCTCGCCATTTCCTCCTTTTTTAAAACGGTCATGAATGTCGCCAATTTGGGGAATACTGAAAATTGATCTTTATTTATCTGGTACTTCATGTTCGCTGTTTGATGCATATAGGGTGTTGCATTGGAACGGAAACGATCCTTGGGGCAACATATTTTTGAAGAACATAATGGAATTCATAGGTGGAGCTATATTTAAGACGTGCAAGTCATTGGCCACACACAGTGTCAGTTAAATATAAGTTGCTTGTATGTGCTCGTAATAAATAGACTGCAGATCGTTCACGTGTATTCTCACTGTTATGGCTAATTTTATTATTTACTCGTTTTCTGCAAAGAACAATCGGGTAAAAAATTCATAATGAAGACAGCTTACTATTTTTTATGATTGCTGATTGAAAACACACATTTAGCAGTACTGTAGACAACGTTATATGTCACATATTCAAGAAGTATATTTTTGGACTGTAGCTCTAACGATAGCTCTAATTTGATCATCCATCTCCATTTCTTTGCAATGCACCACATCAGGCATCATCTTCTACCCTCGGAGAAATCCTGCCATTTCCTCAAGACGGTTGTTGTAGCATCCATTAAAAATGCACCGAGTATCATCTGCTGTGTTGACCCTCGTTCTTGCAATACTATACTGTCTTTAATCTGAATGTGAAAGGAATCACAAGAACTCAAGAATGATCTCAAGACCCTTATCAAGAAGAAGAAGCTTGATTTTGAAAGAAACGTTAACGTACACTCCCAAAAAAATCCAGTCGCCTCACCACAGTAACATTTTAAAAAATTACGACCTGCCAGGTGAAAATTCAATGGTCGAGCGCATCTTAACCGGGCGAGGAGAAAAAGCAACGTAACCGGAGCAGCGATAAATTACGATCTCTCCAGCGGATCGAAGAATGGTAAATGAGGGAGGTAATGTCCGATCGGGTTGCTCCAAATGACGTCCACAATGGACTAACGAACTCACCGAGTAGCATTTCGATTTCCAACGGTAGCCACGCGCCTGTTCCTCGGTTCGTTTCGTCCGGTATTAGCTAATACCCTGTAAACAGCGAGGGGGGCTATAACCGACTGCTGCAATTAAAGGACATTCATATCGAGTGGCCTGTTCCGTTCGACCCTTTCGCACGGACCCGCGAAAACTGGTCTTGATGACCGTTTTGACACTCGGACGCCATTTGTCATCTTTTTTACGCACTGCCATTTTCTCCGTAGCCCGCTGTGATGTACGAAAATTGTGACAAAATTCGTTTCTTTTACACGTGCCTAGCAAAGGAACATTTAATATTAGAGATTAAATTAAACTTTGGTAACTAAAGTTACAGTTGTTTGATTGGATCCTTAGATCCTGCAGCAATTAACTCAACTATTCATTTTGCACATACAGTGACTTCCACTAATATTCGGACACTCTTAAAAAGACGATAACTTTTTTAATATTGTACTATACGATTTGAACTTTTTTGGGAAGTTAGAGCAATTAGTTTACTACAGGACTTTCAATGTTTTAAAAAAGATACTTCTATACATAAAATGTATGTATTAGGAGACTCAGGCCATTTATTTCTGAATACATGAATCAGAGTACAGTCGTGTAAACCTCGCGGTTTGGGATAGTTTCAATGGTGGTCGGTAGCCAGGAAACGATCGGAAAGGGGTTAAAAATCGCCATTCTTCGGACTCGTGTAAAGAGCAACGGAACCGTTTGTGGCGTCTCAGTGGGATCATGCGAGAACGTCCTCCATCTCTTCCGTTCACGAATCCGTGCAACCCTCGTGTCGCAGGCGAACCTAAAATTAGCTCTTTTTAAGGGACACGAACAGCCGATCGACTGGGCCGGATACGGACGCGGGAAGGTGCACGTGTCGTAGCTCGAGGGGAAGTCGAAATTGCGCCCGGGAAAAAGGCGAAGAAGAACTCGCTTGACGAAAAGACCGCCGAGTGCGTGTCGAAGACACGTCGATACCGCGAATCTGTGCCAGATGCTGCGCTGCGCCACGGTGCATCACTAGGGTGCTTCTTAATTTCTGACCAACGAATAAAATGCACCTCACCCCCCAGAATTGTTCCTTTAGGTGAGAAAAAAATTTGTGCAAAGTTTGAGATCGATCGGAAGAAAGGATCACGTGCCCCATTTCAATTGAAAATTTTGAAAATTTTGAAATTCATCGTAACTATGAAGTATTATATATCGTTGGATTTGTAATTTTTTTCTAAATAAGAATATGGAAAAATTATATGACCTTAATTAAAAAAAAATAACGATGACCTTGAAATTTCGAAAATGTGATTTCCAAAAAATTTTTTTATTTTGACATTATATTTACTTTATTGAACAGTACAAATTTCTCCTCTGACATTTTTTCGTATAATCACAAATAACAGAGATATTTAAATATCTACATCAAAATGTAGCATATTTTGACTGATGGTGGGACATATGTATTATCCTGTATAATTAAAATAACATATTACAGTTGTAAATGAATATATTCTACAGGATAGTAATAAGGAACAATTTCTTATATTCTGAAGAAGTTATATGTAATATTTACGCTAATATTTATTTATTTATATTTTTCGCTAAGATAGTTTTATTTACATCAGGATATTGCTGGCGATAATCTTTTACAATTTGTAGTATCATCTGTTTTTCTTCCTCACTACGCGCTAAAATTTGGTTAAAGTCCTGCATTAACTTAACAGCTTTTTCTGCTTTATCGTTAACCACCGCTAAAGCTTTAACTATATGTAAACCTATTTTATAAGTTGGTTCATCTTGCCAAACTATAGGATCTTTTTCTAAAAATTCTGCCGATATGCCGAATCTACTAAAAAAATATCTCTCGTAAAATGTATCTCGATAAAAAATTTTCACAGGTATAGCTTAAAAGCACCGTAGTGCATCACATTGCGAGCAGATCTAACCTCAAGAGCCTACCTATGTCAATTTCAAACAAATTCTATGCATGGACTTGTTAGGATAGTCAGATAAAGCGTCCAAATTATACAGCCTTAAACACAGTTAAAAGTATAATACTGTAGCAAAGTTTCAAATTTTTTCAGAGATCTTGTAGTTCATCGCCACATATACATATTGAAACGGAGACCTCTTGTAGGCCGCGAGCACCGAAGACCCCGCTGTTGAGAGGGAAGCGGGCCCGCAGGCGCCCGGCAACCGCTTCCAAGGTAGCTCCCGGAGGCGGTGGAACGGAACGAGCGAAACACAAACGGACACTCGCTTTTTCGCTCTTTATATTCAGACTGGAAGTGATTTCACGGTTCGCAGGACCTCTCTCCGGTCTCCAGACAGGATCTAGGCGAGGCATCCTGCCAGCGATCCTCCCCCCACGCGACTGGTTGCCTCCTGGCGAGGCGTCAACCACGGTTAACGTGTCTATTCCTTTTAGAACAAGGTTGCTCCCTTGTTTCGCCGCCTTTCCCGGCCTATTTGCACGGCCGGTGAGCAGGATACGGTTGTAACCGTGTTCTCTTAGCATCGGTTCCATGAGAACCGGGGACCGATTTCGAAGTCTCTGCGGTCACCGATCGAATTCGCTCAGCAGATTCTCACAGCAGAGACCTGGCTCTGCGTGAGAGACCCTGAAGAGATGGTTCGTCGACGGTGGACATAACCCCCGAGTTCAATACTATCGGTCAGTTTTTGCGGTGAGGTCTTGGTCCACCGGCCAGGGGAACCGGAGGAGAACAGTCTCTCAAGCCCGTGGGACATCTGCTCCCCAACGAATCCCCATCGCACGCTTCGCAAACCTACTCGTGCTTACTATAACTTCGAATCGAAGCTACGTGGGCGGGGGAAAAGCGGCTCGGTTGAAATTTCATCGCGACGAGCGCCGTTACGCCCTCTCGTAGTTTCACCCTTCTTCCTCTTCATCATTATTTTGCGTCATCGGTGCTCTATCATTCCGCTTTTTTCTCTTCATCGACAGCTGTCTTTACCCTTGAACGATACGCACGTTTTTGAAAATGTTCAATATTAGCTGAGTCACCCAGAGACCGTCTAGACAAAATCCAATATGTACCCGCGAGAGTCAATAACCGTGATTATGCTAATTACGAATTTTTGATGAGATGTAGGAGTGAGTTTCGCTCCGGTCTCTTTCTTACAGTTTTATCAGGGAGCATTTTAAATTTTGCGTGTCCCCTAGAAATAGATAGGTAGTATCCATTTTTATTTTGTATATTGTCCTGATTGTATTTGTCTCGTACCTTGAAGAAGTGGGCCAAAGTGCTACACGACCAAAGAGAAGTTGAACATTTTACAATGTGTGGAAAGTAGGTGAAGATGGGTGAAGTTGACTGGAATGGAGATCGAGTCGTACGAACCGAGTACAGATACTCGACAGAACATATTCGTATCAGAAACGAATGTTCCTAGTATCAGAATCGTGTCCCAACAGTCCACGTTCGAACAGGTACAGTACGGTTCCACGGAATTTTATAACGGGTGCTTAGAAAGTACCAGAACGATTAGCACTTAAGATTCTTGGGGTCTACCCACGACGAAGAGAGTCCATTAACCACGCTGTGGTTAGCTTGTGAAACTGTGGAGCTTTTTTCTCTCTCTCTCTCCTCTCGGTCATCTTTCGATTGCTCGAACGAAAGTGCATCCAGTCTCAGATAAGTGGCAGCGGAACGACCCGATCGCCACCGAGATCCGGTCGTTTTAAATTTATCGCGAAACGGTGAGTTCTCCTTGTATGGGGTTCTGCTAATGTACCTTGTGAGCTCTTAGCACGCGATACGCGTTATGAGCTCGATCCGGTAAACGGTTCGGGCCTGTACTTCGCGAAATTTCAATTAAAAGATACACACCGAGTCGTTGTTTCCGCTTTATCTTGACGAGCCGACCGAGGAAAGCCTTTTTCTACAAAAGATGTCTCTGAGGCAAATTATTAAATGTTTTTAGTTTAACATTTTAAATTCATGTTTCTTCTTTTAACAATGTTATTGAGTTGAAAACAGTACCACAGTACTTTCCAATTCCTTAAATGTTTTCATTGTATTGCATTTGATTTATCCATTTTTGTCATAAATGCATAAAATGCGCTGTCTACTCATCACACTACTATCACACTCGGAAAAGATTAGGAGCTTCCTTCGCTTCCAAACAAACGCATTGTGACTGGCCGCAGTTGCGGTTGCATCGTCTTCCGCTACATCCTGCGTTCTAAATGCAGTCGCATTGACGCGCTCCCTTTTTTCCGGAAATAGACTTCCTCCGAGTCGAGTACGTGTAGATGGATCACACATGTGTAAATCAGCGGAGCACGCGCGATCGCACGTTTCAGTAGCATCGCCGGCGCTTGAGGAGTACAGAGCCATACATGCAAGCTCCTTCATTTATAAATAGCACGTGGATGATTAAGCGAATGGAATGCAGTTCGATGCACAAGAGTCTCGAAAACCGTGCGAAAGCTTCAGTTTGTGAGGCAGAGTCGCGCGGATCGGTGCTAGACGTTCAAATCAGAATCAGCGAGTACACATACACAAGGCCGTCGACATGCTGGCTGCGAGGCACAGGTGAGACGATAACGGTAATGCGACGATGCTTCATACTCTTTCCGCTAAACGAGCCTAAGTAGGACGGGACCCCGTTGCTCGAGACTTCTTATCGGAGCTTTTAGCCACCAGACATCGGCGAAAGCTGACTCGCTTATCAATTGAAGAGTTTCTCCTTAGAAGGATTCGCACCTCTTCCGAGTCGCCATTGTCCTTGCACTTCTGTGCGAATGTGTCTCCTATTCTTCTTGGAAGAACAACTTACCCTACGACCCTCAACCAACCTTCACGGTCTTAGTAGCACCCCTTGCCATTTTGCTCCAGCTGGTTCATATTTATTTCACTATTTTCAAACATCGTCAAAAGTCCTACTGCAGTCTCACATCCAAAAATGTCCTAAAAAGATACATACTATCCTGGAACATGTGCCAAAGGTGATTTTCCAAATCCTACAGTCAAGAGTCCTAGATGAGGATTCCTGTGTGTCCTACTGCAGTCTCACTTTCATTAAATATCCAAAAATGTCCTAAAGAGACGCACTATCCTAGAATAAATATACCAAAGATAAGTTTACAAATTCCACAGTCAGAAGTCTTCCTTTCATCGATAACCCCAACAATCCCAACGCATCAGGATCATGTTCCTGTTGCACCAGCTAGCTCGCTCACAAGCACCACTAATTTTCAGTGAATCCAACGCATACCTAATCCAATGTGAAACCGTCACATCGTCCCAAGAGATTCAAGGTACCCGCCATGAATTCCCAGCAGAGCATAATCTTCGACCTGGAACAATTACCAAGTTTCTTCGAATCGTTAACTCTTTAACCCTCGCGTACAAACGTTCCTCGAAGCAGTCTGTTTTCCGAGCAAGGTCTCGAGGGATCTCGAAAGTCTTGCGGCTGAATCGATGGTGTTAATTGGACGCGTGCTAGTATGCGTGAGCGCACGCGCCCTTTGAAACGAGGCCAGAATACGGCGTTTGGTTCTCGTTCGCGATAAGGCGTATCATCCCCCGGTGCATCCATGGGGTCCCGTGGTGTTTGCGGTCGTTCCTGCATCCGGTAACTCACCGTCGCGGTTGTCTCTCGAGAAGAGAAAAAGAGAGAGAAAAAGCAAGTATACCGGGACTAGCGTTACATACGGGATTTAACAGTGTAACGTTACATCGTTCGGTCTGGCCTTTCCTGCGCTCCTCGGGTTCACCGGGCCTCGAGTCTTGGATTTCTCCGCACTCTGTACGAAACAGGAGGTTATTGTGCGAGGGTTTTAAATTCCGGGCAGGTTGAATGCACCCACAGCCGACCGAAGACACCTTTCCCTTTATTCTAGCGTGAACGACGAAAACAGTATCCAACAGGCTTTGTCACTGTCCCTTGGAACAATAGGAACGAGAATTCGGCGAATTTCCGTATAAAGTTTCCGCGACGATGACACGAACCTGGTTTCCGCGACAAACTTGCTCCAACCACCATGAAAATCCAGGGTGGTTCATGCTGGATTGTAGTCTGATAGGTCAGAAACTATTTTCAAAATGCCTTCGCCCGTTTCTCTTACACTAATGAATCAGACTCTTCTGTGTAGGCTTGACAAGCTCCGAGTTGCAACTCAAAACTGTCTAGGGAAGTCGGAAATTGGTTGTGGAGGGAAAAAACATGGTAGAACCTCGATAGTTGATTATATATTTTGGTGTACTGTGTTATTAGTCCCTCATTAAACGGTGTTCCTTTAACGCTCGTTAAGAATAAAACTGGATGAGAGTGAACAAAATAGAAAATTAGTGGATGGAAAACTTGAAAGTGCAGTAGAACCTCGCTACTTATTCATGAACTTTATCAACAATTTTTGCGAAGAGAAATTAAAGGTGTAATCTATTTAACTTAGCAAAGTGAGGAATACACTATAAAATCTGATCTCAGTCATAGGTTGATTAGTTATCTCGATAATTGCACGACTTTGGATGCTTAGATACAATGTCTGTTCTCAGTCTTGTTCTTGTGCATCTGTCGAGGCTTTACTGTAATTCTAGTCCTACTAAATCAATAACGAATGATGTTGCTAACAAAATCTAACAAATCTTCATTATCATCCTGTCATTTACATAAACATCGAAGCCAATACAATCTTTGAGCTCCATTTGCTGCAACCATCGAGGTTCCACCGTACTTCTAGCCGCATTTTCGACAATATCCCTGTGCAATGATGATCTTGGTTAGTATTGTGGTTTGGAGGAGCGGTTTGGTCAGCCAGAGAGTAAAAAGTAACGACGGAAGGCGTCGTCGTCGGTTGACAGGCAGCTCGAGAATAAATATTTGCGAATCCGAGGGCGTCGAGGGAAAAAGTGTCAAGAGCCATTCGCGAGTCCCTGTAGCATGGTCGTAAAATCCATCGAGACCACGCGACCAGTCGACTCTCGGGAGTATTGGTATTTTTCAGACGATGGAAACTCGACGGAGAGTTGTCGTTTGTGGCTGATACGTGGGCAGAGAGGCAACGTCACTGACCTGCCGCAAACGGAGGAACAATGCGCGTAGAACACGAAATAAATTCTAGATGGAAATCCGCAGCTGTGTCCACGACCTACGTGAATCTATTCTCGGAATCGACGGAAAAACCGTCGAGATTCGCCACAAGTTGTGGGTGGTTTAACCTAGTTCAAGGAGAGACTCCATCCCACCGATTCAGTCAGAAAAATCTGAGAGACTTTTTCCCCTTCTATCTCCCTCTAGACATTTTTTAACCTTGTTGTGGATCGAATCAAGAAAATTTCTTCTCTTCTCTTCAAGATATCTTTTTAACTCTACTGTGGATCGAATCAAAAAAATGTGATCGAAGAAGAAAATTTCCTCTTCTATCTCTTCTCTTTGTTTGACCTCGATGTGGTCCTTAATTGGACTACACACTGTTAAAATTGTTAAAAAAAAGTAGGAATAGATACTTCAGTACCGATTTTCTTACAATGTTTTTAAAGTATAAAACTATATTTAACACTTCGACTACGACTACATAAATTAAAGAAAGAATAGTAAAGATATATGATGCTGTTTCTGTGACTCCTTCAATCTTTCAAAAATTAATTTTCACTTAAAGTGTTAATAAAATGAGGATCTTATTTGAATATATAAATTATTAGATAATTATTAATAATTATTAAATTATTAGACAATTACAATGATGTCGAAGAAATGGCACTTTCTGCTGAACACAGAAGAGTAAAATTCACTAATATTAGAATGATAATTACCGTCGACAACATTACCGTCCAGGTAATAAATCAAGATTGTATATATAATGAGACACCTACTTGCTTATCTCTACCACCCGTTGTTTGAACATTGTGCTTATTTCCGAAAGATTTAGCTGATACCAGCAGCATCGTTTCAGTGTAGAGAAGATGATACACATTGACTCGAATGAATGGGTCATTGAATTAGACCACTGCGGAACGGCCGGCATTAATTGGCCAGTAGGATCGTTATGGAAAAGGGCAAATAGCGTTCCTCGCACCTGTTACGGTATGCGATTCAGCAGGTCTAATGGTAATCGGGTTCGAAACGTGGACGCGAGCATTATCAAATAATAGCCGGTGCAATTAACTTGGTGGTAGGCTCGTTATTTTTGCAAATGACCGGCTTCGGGTCTATCGGTTGGCTCCGATCGACGCGGCTAATTATTAACCTCGTTAGCGGAAGAGTTTTCGCAAACGCGCGAGCGTTGAAAACTCCATGGGAAAATCAACCGCGGTGTGTTCCGTAAACAAGAATTGTTAGGGGGGTTCGTTAACCGGCCTGCACCACCCCGCATTCCGAGTGTAATAACAACGAGAAATCATTATAGTGGATCGGGCACACGTGGGTAAAGGTGCAGGAGGATTCCTGCGTGGCTGAGGCGGCGTCAACGATCGTAATCGAATTAATTAATTTTGAATTCCACGAGTAACGAGTAGAACCGATGCGTACCTGTGTACAGCACACGTTTCTCCGCCCGCGGAACGCGGGAGATAATTGCGGCTGTTCCAGGGATTGTGAAAACCTTTCGGATTTCAGCGGATCTTTCCTTTAAAAGGAAAATTGTCCGAGTTGATTATCGGAAACGAAACTTAAATGAAAATGTATTTTATCGTTTAAAATCCAACTGATATTGAGATACAAAGATGAGAAAAGCGTGATTTATGGTAGCTATTATTTTTGAAAGCATTGTTGGCTTAGAAAATCGTAATAACTAAACAGCGGATTCTATGCATTTATGTCAAAAATGTGTAGAACTTCGCGAGACTGAAATGAATTCTGGAGACTGCCGAACAAATCTCAGCCGCCAAAAATTCCAGAGGCCCCACTTCGATTCGGTTTTTTCTGTTCTGCTCTTTGAGCCTTTTTTTCCCGGAGTCGTTGCGGCAAGGTTTCTATAAATATCTCCGTGGGCGTCGCGACGCGGAGACAGATCGGCCGCACGTGAGACGCCGTCGGCTTTCCACATATGAGCTTTTTTCCGAGGCTGGAAACACATTCGTCGGGTGGAAACGTCCGACAGGAAACATTCCTGAGTGCGTCTCGAATCTGACGAGGCCTGGGTAACGATCGCAGAACGTTTTGGGGCACACGTCTGCAGAAGGGAGTGATTTCAAGGGTGTGCACTGGCAGTCTGGGCCCTAATGGATGGGGTCCGTCGCATTTATTTCCTTTTTAAACTGAGAACAGGGTACAGCGGGGTTATTTAAGGTCGCCGGGATATTTATACGTTGCCACGAGTGCGAGTAAATGAACGGGAAAGTGAGCAAACGTGTTTCGATCGATTACGAGCAAGATCCCTCGTGCGATCGTTGAAATTAGCGTCTTCTTGTTGCGACACCGAACTTGCTTGTCACATTACTGAGGTTGACGTTACTGAAGAGAACGTTGGTGAGGACGTTGAAGAGGTCGGATCCCCTCTCGGCCACAGAAACAAATCGGGATCTGGTTCTCTAGGTGCATATGTATAATTCAGAAACCACTTTCTTCGGCGGGCTTCCTCGTCGCGCGGACCGTGACCGTAGGTGATTCCTTTTCGCGGGAATATATTTCAAGGTCCGTGGATTCATGCAGGAAACGACAGTTGGCTCAAAGGAAGACTTTAGCATATGCCGGGATCCGCGGCGGACAACACATGCATACGCGACGATACTGTGAATGAATATGCATTCCATTCATAGGGACCGCGGGCCGGTCAACGCAGGCCAATCGCGAAGGGTAATCCCGGAAAACGGAAACTTCTACACCTTGACGAATTTCTTCTCGACCCTCTCGTACTTCCCTTAGTTCCATTCTAACGCTAAAACTATCGTGCAGGTCGAAACGACTCGTTCTAAATTTTTTATTTCACAAAATCAGTGGTAGGTGACTGTTAGATTTTCCGCATCGATTGCAATATAGATTGCTATATGGAAATTAAATTTTTCCCTTGATAACTTTCGTAGATTGCAGATAATGTCTAAAACTAATCATCTTCCTAGTAACCAGTTAGAAACGCAGACTACAAGTCTGCCATGAAGACGTTCCCGTAGGAACTTGTTAAACAGATTCATTTATTCAGTACTAAACGTACTCCCGTAATTTATGCGCGAAATATAATTTTTAATTTGCCTGTTCGCTCGATACCGTGCCCTACTCGATACAGTGTTAATCAATTCTTTCGACAGACTACACTCGAATGGTTCGAAGCGCTCACTCGTAAATCGCCTGTAATCCATATTTAATCATTTTAATCGGAGCAACCTTTAACCATTAGGCGAAATAATTCCGAGCAAATTTGTCGTACCCGTTCGATTATCGATAAGCGGTTAATTTTTGTGTCGTTGTTTAATCAAGTGTCCCCGAGTGCCAGAAACGGTTCGATCGAACGTGTCGTATCAATTCGAACTGTTGCAACAATACTTGAATATCGTGCGCGTTTCGATCGGATCGACGATAGACCGCGATTACGGCTCGGAACGGTGCTAGGAGAGCTATGCAAGTTTCATGACTGCGATAACGAACCGAGGCAAGGACGTGTTCAAGGTAAAAGCAATTGCTCGATATCGGGCTGCCCCGTTGGCTTTCCCGTCCGCTGCGGAATCCAGTTTCGAAACGGCGAATGCTGAGCTGATAGTGACAACTATGTGCACCGAGACAGCCGACGAAAGGAAATCGTCCGATCCTCTGCTCTGCTTGGCATCGATTCGAACGGGAGCCTCGGGGGAAAAGTAACATCGTGATTCCTTTTGGTCAGTAACGGTAGCGATCGCTCTAGCGTTAATATTAATCAGCCGAGCTCCGTCCACGGTCATGTTCATGCCAGTCACACGCGCTCTTAACGTTCCACTGAGAGTACCAACTCGGTTTCTCGTCTGCGAACTTCAACCTGGATGCTTTCCAAATACTGTTCTCCTACCCAGTGCTCGCGAGGTTTTCTATTTCGATTGACCTCCGTCGAGAGAAACGTCTCGGATAGGATTCATGGAAGCGAAAATCGTAGAAAGGGAAATGCAAATGGTGAGATCTAGGAACGTTAATTTTGTACCTCCAGGGGAAATTCCTCTCGGTCGTTAAACACCTTGTTGAACGAGCGAATGAATAATTGCCAGGTGCCAACGAGAATTCTCATTATCCTGTCTTAGAACCACTTTGGTGAAACGTAGGTTAACCCTCGAGTGTTCAACTCCACGGAAACCCCACAATTTTCAATACTCAATGTACTGTGTCCTACAATGTAAAATGAAATTTTGGTTTGCGAAGACATACTAATAGAGAAAACATTCTCTTTCATCAAAATTTTCTAACAAGTTCTAAGAATCAATAAGTTGTAGGTACCTGACTATTCAAGGGTTCAGATGAAATTGTACGCAAATGCCAATCACGAGTGTCTGCAGCGTAGTGATTAATTAGCGTGTTAACATTCTCGAACTTCAAACCTATCTTCATTCTAAAGAAGTTCGCATTATCATATTCATTTCGAAGTCCGTGCAAGAAACTGTGCCACCCAAATACGCCTAGCAGACGGGTTACCTATCGTGCTCAAAGATTCATGAAGAGAATCATGAGTCGATTGACGGGGACCATATAAATCCCGGAAACGCAGAAAAAGCAGCACAGCATGTGCGACCACCCTTTCAATCTTTTTTCTTCGTCGAAGAGCGTTGAAGAACGTCGAAACCGAAGAAGAGTCGGGGTCGACCGACAAATTTCAAATATCAGCTGTCGTCGAGGAAACCCGAGTGATCGATGTGATCGGCAGCGAGCTAGTCGCTCGAGATGCCTCGAAGATCAGCTGCGTTGGATATCTTTGAAGGAAGAATGACGGGGCGATGTGCTTTAACGAGTCGAAAATGAGAGGGAGGAGACGAAATTATGCGCGATTTGGTCGGTTCCGTTTCCGCGGAAGTTACGTTGCGGAACGACGGGACGGTTGTAATGAAGTCGTTAAAAAGGTCGTACACGACCATGACTGAGCGACAGAAGTTTCTAACCCCTATGTCAATAACCAGAAATTTCTACGATATTCAATGATATTGCAGTTTATAATGCGCTCCTTCAGAACTCTCTAAACATAAAATACAAGTTAGATAGTCCTTCAATGCTAACAATTTTCGAATTCACATGATTTTGAGTAATCGGGTACAAAGATTTCTCTATGTATAGAGCAGTGCTTGAACCTCGTAGAAATCAAGAGCAACGAAGCCACGCCTCGTCAGAGCCCTTCCTATTAGAAAGGTGAGATAAATATTCTTCTATCGCCGTCAATGTCAAACTTGCAAGGTCTAGAGAGATCTAGAAGAAAATCTTCAGTTCACATAATCTAGTGTAACCTTGGCCAAAGATTGCCCTATCGAGCAGTTCCTTGGCTTCGTAGAAATCAAGAGCAACGAGGCCACGCCCCCTCAGAATACTTTGCACAGAGAGAGAAAGAGCGAGAGAGATAGAGCGAGGTACCTCTATCTCTAATCTGAAAAGACGTACCTTTCCTGAAGGAAAGCAAGATGCGAGAAGGAAGAGAGGAACCAGGATCTCGTTCCCAGCTGCCGGCTTTTTTACAAGCTTGGAAGAATCCTCCGGAGAATACGCGTATCCGTATGTGAGAATTCCCTGCCGTTCTATTTCCCGTCATTATATCGGCCACGCTCTCACGGAAACGTTGCAGTTTTTCTCCCCGGCGACGACGCTGAGGAACGAGGTTTCCTCGATATACTACACGAGAAGATCCATTCCGATCGATCCATTCTACGCAGCAAATATTGATCGATCGGTTTATCGTTCGAGAAAGACGATCCGATACGCTGCCGTGGCAACACCGATACCACTTTTCAATCGAACTATGCAGTTCGATTCCAATGAAATCGTCCTCTGTCCTTTTATTCGTCACAAGAAGATACCCGAGAAGAGATTCGTTAGAAATGTTATCTCAATGAGAATCAGCCTGCATCCAGATGAGAGTGGTACAACTACACATGTACCATACGATATATAGCAACTGTTTTTTACTGTTTCTTAAATATTGCGTTATTATCTAAATAACAGGTACAACCTACAAAATGTGGTTTTTCCTTCATCCTACCTTCCAGGATGCTTTACTAGGGAGTAGACCTGGAGGAAAGGTCTTGAGAATTTGATTCCGGAACATTGCAGTCGAAAAGATCTCGAGAAAGCACAAAGCTCCAGTGGAGTTAATGTCTCTGAACAGTCAATCAAATTGTGAGGAACTTGGTCTTCACTGAACTTCGTTCTGGAACATCGCAAACGAAAAGATTGTTCAAAGAAGCACAGAAGTTAATCAGGTCAACGATCAAAGAAATAGCCTGACGAAAGGAACCTGTGTCGCATGTCCCAAAAATACCAATATAATTCACGCAATACCGCGATTATTACAAGGACGCTCCAGGATGAGAAACAGAAGATAATTCGTGCCATCGAAGCGAAAACCGTAGCCGCAATGGGTGGCCCTGCAGGAATAGTTCGTCGAACTCGACCGATTGTCGGACGAAGACGAGGCGCTTCCTCCAGCGATTGACAATGAGTATCGTTAACAATGATAACCGCGGGTTCCGGGATGCGCGCCGCAAGAATGAACCACTCGAATGATCATTTGCCGCGCATGCGTCTGTTCTACACTGCTCGCGACTAATAGTCTGCAAAGAGAATCTAGGCTAGTGTACTGCACCTGGGATGCAAGTCACTATCACGCCTTTCCAGCCAGTCGCAGTTTAGGCTTTGCACCGTCTGCAACAAGCACAGTTGGCTCCGCAGATTCTCGATTCGCGAATTCGTGTCGGTGGTAGCCGGCCTTTTTTTTTCAAGTGGATAGTGTTTTCGAGTATCAGTTGTCGCATCGTTTCAAGGCCGACGGAGCCTGACGGTGAATTCGGTCTAAAATTAGATTATGCTCGAGAACCACCAAGACAGTGAGGATCATCGTGAATCGAGGTTAGTGTACGCGTGTTACGTAAGGACATTTCGAATTTGATTCCCTGACCTAGGCACGCGTGCAACCGCGCAGGCGCTGTTATCGCGATGCACGTGGTTCGTCGCGATTTTCGGTCGGACGACGGTCAATTCTTTCGATTTTGCTCGGGAGAGATAATTTTCTCTCGAGTCGATTGCAGTCTTTCAGGGTATCGATTGCGTTGACCTAATCTCGTCGGGAAACTGATACCAGCAAGCGATTCAACTCTCGGCAAACGAGAATGAAACGGACAGTTATGCGATAGCCGTATTTCTATCAGTGCGTCTTTCTGGATCGATTGTGGGAGGGTAAGAGACCTTGTTCTTTGCCTGTTTTTATACAAGGTGTCACAAGATTATATGTCGCGGACACCATAGTGCGATTCTACACCCCCGATTTACTCGAAGGCTTTAGTCTTCGTCTACACTCGTCTACACTACTACATATTGCATTTAACACTAAACCTATCACGAGGTGGTCAAATAACCCATTTTAGATTTTTTATTTGACAATTATTGAAATCGTAAAGGTGTTTTCATGGGAATTCATTGAATATATTTTTTGACTCCAGTATATATTATAGTAAAAATCGCACAAAATATAAATAAATTTAATCTTATTATTGTTATTTATGTTATTTTTATAATACTGTACACATCAGTCACTTTTGATGGTCGATAGGTTTATTGTTAAATAGCAAACACTACGAGAAAGAACACACCGCACACTGTGTCGTAAGCAAAGTGTTTCCGCTGCATCTGAATTTATCGGGAATCAAGAAAAATTTGTGACCACCAAACCGTGAGGAAATAAGGGTTGAACATCAAACGTCTTTGGAACATGAGGAGAGCAGATCGAGTGGTGGCAGTCCTCGTGACAGTCGGGAAGAAATAACGACGCGCGCACGTCGAGAGCTTGCGAAATATCGATATCCGTGCGAATGCGCAATGAAAGAGCATCTCTCGTTGCAATGTGCGCGCGCACTGAAATCGCCCCTCGTGGCTTAGTGGCAGTCCACACCCCCAACGAAAACGATAGGATTATCGATCGCGTTGCTATTCGAGCCGACAACTTTTCGCCGACCGACAGCAAACTGACACGGCTCTAGAACAAGACAACAACATCGTTGCACCAGTATGAAACAACAGTGATCAGTGTGTTGCAATCAAGTGTCTGTGATAAGAGCAATTCCAGTTATCAACGACCCAGGCCACCGGCTGGAGAAATGAAGGTCACGTCTAACATGTGAGTTAGCCTTGATCAGTTTTGAAATCAGCCTTGATTTACCAGTGGATAAAATGAGTCAGTGCGTCTTCGAAGATTGTGGTCAGTGTTTAAGCGAAACGTTTGTGCAGAAAGGTTCGCCGTTCCGTCGTGCTCGGTGTGCTCGTAACGAATTTCGAGAGGAAATGTTTAGCGCAGTCGTAACTGCCCTGACGTTGTTATTGTCGGGGCAGCAGATTGGAAAAACGATGACACGATATCAGAAGGGAGTGTAACCGTAAACGGCGGATGTGGGGCTCGAGCAGGTGCACGTTCCTCACGGATTCTTTGTTTCGCAAGGTGGCTTGCACATCCTGATTGGGATTGCTTTTCGGATTCGCCTGCGACCCCGGTTTCACGGCCGAACGCGTCGAACGTCGTCGAAAATCGGAGATTCCGCAAATTCATTATACCCTCACGATCTAGAACCTTCGGGAGTCTCTAAGACTCGTCGTCGGAATCTCAATCGTCCAGAACTAAACGGAGCGATAATTAGTTTCTGCATGTACCGTATTGCAATCACTTCATGACGGTGGAGCAACGTTAGGTCTCTGTCCTAGAAGCGAAAGTTCAGTTACAAAACCAGTTTCCGATCGGGTAAAGGAGCAACATAGCTGGGCAACCTAGAGCCGCTGCTTTCGTACGGTGAAAACACTAACTGGCCTTGTGGCGAGAGATCTTCAGGATTTTTCGAAAATCTCGATGTTTACTAAATGAAAGTTCCGCATCAGCGAGGAGCAATTAACGTTGCTCGCATTCTTCGACAATTAAACAGCGCGATTACCCTTCGCACTCGACTTCTGAGTCACCATTAAATAGTACTATATTGTACAGTAATCGCTCGTTCATTGTTCAGAAGCCGTGTTTTTCAGTGACAACGACCCTGCCGGGATGCTATTTTTGAATTATGACTGCGTCTAGAGTATCGCGCCGACCGCGCCGAGACTTCAATAGAGAGCCGAACATAGAGAAGGACAGAATGAAACACGGATCGGGTGACCGAAGCGTATCGCCGTCGCCGGACAGATCTGAGTCCGCGTGTTTCATTTTTACAGACACTTTGTACAATTGAAATTATATCGTGTTTGGTGTCATTTTAATCAGAAAAATGCCAGAAATACATTCATGAAGGTCCCATAAAAAAATAATGTAAATTAAGAAGTTTGAACATTCGATTCATTCGAGTCAATGTAGTGGTGCTCACACCGATATACCCGAGCCGACATCAATCGTCGCGGCGTTGACAGGCAGTGGAATGGGTAGGCACTGGACAACGATCCTGCCCACCATGCCAGACAACGAACGAGCGATTACTGTAATTCGAAAGTTCTTGCGTTACTAAATGCCTTTGTGTATAATAGACAGCGGATCTTTATGCAAAATTAAAAATTTTCATTGGCACCTAGAAGATGCAGGAACCATATAAAAATTTCGTCCTTAAATTATCTTAATGTTTTTACTGTTTTAAATTACATCCATCCATTTTTGTCATAACAGTCGCAGTCTAGTAAGACATTGCTAAAGGTTCAACTGTGTTACAAGCAAATACACTCGACCTCATATTGACAACTTTTGTTTCTTACAATTGACTTGGAAAATTTTTATTTTGCATAAAGATCCACAGTCTAGTCATGTATAACAAAAATATTCTAGATCAGATGAAGTTCCGAATTCTGCAGTCGATTTAGCTTCGAGTAGAAAGAGTTAAGGATTGCTTTAAGTCGAGGAATCCAGCGTAAGAATTTTTGTCCGAACTTGAAGAGCTTTTGAATCGTTAAAGGACTCGTGAAAGTTCATCTCGCCTATATGTAGAATAATAACTATTATCCGGTATGCGATGGTACGTTCATACAGGAAGTGAAATGCATTCCGATACATCCGTTGAACGGCACATTGGTCGAGAGAGCTACGGGTTTCTCCACTCCTCTCTTTCTCTCTCGTTGTCCTATCGGTTCTTCTCTTTCCGTCGCTCTACCTCTCTGTTCTGCCAATACACGTGCATAGACCGTCGCGACGTTAGATACATCTCGCATTCTTTACGAACCACGATCGATCGCTGTGTATATTAAATTGTGCGTGACTTATTTTGAATTTTCGGGAATAAATTTTAAAAAAGTGCATGCAGACTCTTTTGTAGACAGATTTGAAAAAAGAGCATTCAAATGATATCTTTTACTATCTTTTTTATTACCAAATACAGTGTTTGTATTGTATTACTTTGTAGACAAAGGAGAACGTATAATAAAACGAAATCTTTTTATACGAATTTTAAGAAACTGCACTCAAATAAAATCTTCTATAGTCAGGTTTTAAAGAAGTATATACGAATAAAAATAATTTAGAAAATTGTATAGAATTTTGTACGTTACGATTTCTTTAGCCATTTTTATGAACCATAAATGCATGAACATCCGCAGTCCAGCCCACCCCGTGCAATTTCAAGAGAGCGCACGATGCACACTGCGCGAGCAACAATTTTGTTGACACAGTAATTAAGTTGGAAATGACAACGAATTGAATTAATTAGGGCCCGACTAACCATGGAGTATCCCAACGTGGACGTGCAAGGGGGTCGCAGACTCCACAGCGTTCGCAGGAGACTTTTCCAGGACGATGAAGAGGAACATGATGGAGATTCGAGCCGAAACTCTGGAGTCGAGGACAACCTTGCGAATTGCTTCTTCGAGGAGGCACGGAAGAACCGAGAGAACGTGAGTGACTAACACTTTCACTATTGGTAGTTTGCTGTCCCTAAAAATACGTGTTCAGTGTTAAAAGGATAAGTCAACATCAATTATAAAATTCTCAAACATAGAATTACAGCTTTAAAATATAAAACTTGCGACATTCCAAATTTAAAAGAATCTTATTGTGTCATAAAGTGATGCAATTATGTAGCAATCAGATGTGTTGCGTTTACGTCATCGGGTGTGTGTTAACGCAACCTGCCTTGAGTAAGGGAACGTTCCGTATAGCGTTCTCTTTTTTCTTTGACCGTTATCACGTTGCCAGCTATGTGAGTCACATGCGGATGACACAATAACTTTTTTAGATCAAGTACTCATTTTTTTAGCGATTTATCAAATGATTCAAACTTTGTAAGGTTCGATATCCAGAAATTTGTCCAGAAAGGATAAAAGATTCATTTTTACAAAAATACACTATGTGAAAATTCAATCTTAAAACAATGCATCGAGCGATCCAAATTTTATTAGGCTCTAGGTCATTTGCTTTATGTGTAGGCCAAGGAAAGATGGAATTTCGACTTCGAGAAGGAAGAACCTCTTCCCGGAAGGTACGTGTGGGTGAAGCTCGATGAACACGGAAACGAGATCGGCAATCCGTTGGAGACGCGGAATCGAGTAGAGAATTTGCAGATCATGCAGGACGAGGACGCGCAGGACGACGACTTCGCGATGCAGGATCAACCGGAAGACAAAGATGACGAGAAAATGACGGACAGCACATGAAAGAAATAACGGAGGATAAAATCGATGTTGCGAAGTTCGACGAATCAACCGGAAATATCTTCAAGTGAAACGAGGAGAAGTCGTTGACCGAATAGTATGTTTACCACCTAGTCAGAATGGGCTCGTGCCCGATGATCCAGCGAGAACCAAAGTTTTACTTTTAAATTTAATTTAAAGA
The DNA here is from genome assembly GCA_028455795.1 of Lasioglossum marginatum. NCBI lineage: Eukaryota > Metazoa > Arthropoda > Insecta > Hymenoptera > Halictidae > Lasioglossum > Lasioglossum marginatum. The sequence goes on from CM052272.1 coordinate 1,105,382, forward strand.
ATTCGACTTGTCGCGGAGGGATTGGAAGTTGTTAATCGTGATATTTGTTACTGTATTATTTATATACGCGCTTTCTACTAATCTTATTTGATACAGTATTTATTGGAGCAGTGTGCAATACACGTGATCGAATGATATTACATGAGGCGGATAGATTAAACACACACGGCTTTGTACTTTGTATAGCGAAACGATAGGCTAATATATTTCTATAAAAATTGACGAGGCTATCATGTTTTTTGAAAGTCCCTTTCCCTGGTTCCGTAGTGACACGAAGTAGTTGTAACACGATATCGACGTAGAAGGATTGGTCGCGGGGCATATGGCGTCTCGTTCAGTTATGCACGACCTAATTTTCTAGAGAGCAGCGCGAGATGACACATCTGTTTAATGCATCCTCCAAGGAGACGCAAATATTTTCCTTCTCGGAAGATGGCTCGCGCCAGTGACTGACGCTAACCACGCTAATTGAATAATTGCTGGGTAGCGTCCTCGGGATCATGCAAATTTCGCCGCGACGAGAAACGAGATAACCGACTTCGTATGACATCGTCGCGATTTTAGCCGCTGGTCTTGCGTGGTACCGGAGTGCATTCACACCGAATAAAGGGGGCCGGGATTCCACGAGTATCAGGATTTCTTAAAAATTAATCTGGACGTCTCGTGAGAAGGTAAAAACCGGTGCACCTGGCATCGGCTCTTAAGAATCGGTTTTTTCTTCGCGCCGTGGAAGAAGCTGGCCACGACGACGACGGCGATGCTGGTGGTGGTGGCGTACCCATTGCCAGAAATTGCACTTCCGTTCCGCGAATTCCCACGGAAGTGGGCACAATCCCGGTCGACGACAAAAGATGTGTTCGCGTAGAACGCGCGCGCCACCTTCATTGTTCTGACCCGTCGGCGAACAATGGCCAGGAATTTCACGAACTACGGATCGTTAATCAACGGACCCGTGGCGAACGCAATTACAACAGCTCATCGATAATATCAGGTCCCATCGGGACGCTAGGTGGTCCCTAATCCCGGATTTAGAAGCTCAAAATACGAGCAAGTCTTTGGAAGTTTGAAATATCATTGAGAATATAAAAGATTTGACGAGAAAAATCATTGATAAAACGATAAACAATTGAGATATCGAAAAAATGGTATGCTACATTCTAGAACATTTTATGCAGAACGTTTGTGCCAAATTTGGACGAAATCGTCCGTGTTATAAGGGTGGTCTATTATCTTAATCGTAGTTATTTTATGCTTTGTTATTACTAAATTCAATTTCAAAGTGATTCGAACTAACTAGTTACACTCGAACCTGCTCACAATTTGTTTTACCCTATTTCCACCCTCGATGTCTCACATATGAGACCTGATCAAGCAGAGACAAAAGCGTTATCTATATCCTCCCAGGCCCCGGATCCACCATCTTGGTCTCGATAAAGATGATTTATCGCGTTCCTCTAAGGCGTTGTGCACGCGACGAGATAACGAGAAACGACGGTAAACCCTGGACTTGATAGCGAAATTCTCCTACCGATGGAACAGGTGTCTCCGTAGCTGGTAAACAGACGATGCAGATGCTGCCACGCGACTTCCGGCGGTGGTCGTTGTGGTCTATTCGGGGACGTATAAACACGGGCATCCTCGAGGAATAATCTAGGACGCGAGAGATACACGCGGTAGAAGAGACGCCTCTCTCTCATTATTTCTCTCTCGCGCCGGTAGAAAGGGGGACAGGAACGGTGTTTATTTTCCATCCTTCGTCCACGACGTCGGAGCCATGAGAGAACACCTGTGCAACGAAATACCTTGCTAAACGGGTACCTCACCTAACCGCAGATAAAAGAGACGGCAGTCTTACCGAAACGCAAAAAGGATTGTTTTACGCGACTCATTCGCTCCGTTCCCCCTCATTGAGATGCATCCGGTGCCACCCTCACCACTTCCTGGATGTTGCGTGGGATTTTCACTCCCGGCGACACGCTTTGCAAGTCCTCTCATGAGAATTTGACCCTACGATCATCATCTTTTACACCCCATTCATTTGCATCTCTATTTTTACCTTTCCCTTTTCACCATCGTCTGCACAATGGGAGAAGAATTTCCTAAAGAAGCAAACACCGTGCAAAAAATAAATAGTAATGCTTAGAAAGCAGTAGTTGGATGATTAAGAGAAGATTAGACCGTTGTTGGATGTTATAGTAACTTGAGTTTCGAATATTTTTTGTACGAATGTCTAGTTTGAATTTGCCGGATTTGAACGTTTGAACTTTTCCCGCTCGAGCGCGGCGGCGCTGTTTGGTCGGCCATGCTGCGTCGAGCGGACACGCACCAACACAACGCGGCTGTCACAAGCTCTGATTGGCTGCCGCGATCGTGCCCGTACGATCTGCTCGCCGGGAGTTACACCTACGCGACGCAAACACCGTTTCCCCGTTGCCCAGCGCACAAGATACAAATGATCCAGGCCACGAGAACAGCGGCGAAGTAAATTGACAATTATCAATGAAAAGTGTCGATTCGCCTCGTTGATCCCGTGTCTTTCCTAGCCCCATCTCAACGGACATCTGCTACTTAACGAGCCCCGTTCAAACCCAACGAACCGGGCTTTATGCGTTCGCAGAATATCCACGAAAATTGTAACTGTACACACGTAGACCTTACGCCGCCATACATGTACCGCCGGAGGATTATGTAAATTCGTATCTGTTGTCATAGTCCAGATAGCAACAACGAAAACTTCTGCCGCCGTAGGAAATAGATCGACTTGTGCTACGAATTTTTCGGGTGCAACGGGCACTGCTTATTAGATCGAAACAATTATAATTATTAGATAGAATTTCAATTAGAATTTTCTATTTTAAAATGCCAAACAATGGTAAAATTTTAAGTATGGCATGAGTGAATGCACTCAAAGAGCAAAGGGTTAAATATTGTAGACATTTTATGATAAAACATTGAATTTCGTTCTTCTTGGCAGTCGGCATCATTGGGGTGAGATTTCGCGGAAAAATGCCCCGTTTATCGACACCATAACGCCCTAATTCTCACCGTAGTGTTCTAACTATCGCGGCTTCTATCGGTCTGAATAAAATGTCGATAATCTGAACAGTATGCAAATAAATTCACCGTGCGTAACGTATTGCCATGCAAACATGGAAATCCGCCGAATAAACGTACGTACGAGTGTCCATGATAAGATTACAACGGTTGTTTTGAAAGCTGGACTTGTTTATTTTTCGCCCCTCTGTCAACACACCGTGCGTTTTCGTTTTTCAATAGAATTGCGTTCGCCATTATACGGTGCTTTAACAAATACGATTGATAAACCGATCGATCGTTCGAAACATTATCAAAAAATTCGAAACAAAAGAATCGACTACATTCGAGCTATATCCCTGAACCTAATCAGGTCTATTAAGTCTATAATTGTCCGTAATATTGGAAGAGGGAGTGGGGTAAGAGAAGAATCACGACCCATCGGTTCCCATTAGCTTTTCAATGGGGCAGAAAAATAAAGTTGGATGGTATTTACCAGGGAGCTAGGGATACCGGGACACGTCCAATGGCTACAATCAGCATTCTGCTCATTTATGTTGTTGCGGAGAAGGGGCCAATAACTGTACAAGCTTCGTCGTGCGTATTTTCAAAGAGGCGAATCGCTGCGCTCAGGACGAAGGGACTATACTCGGCGAATGGCGGTTATTTCGTTTCTTCGTCGAACGATGGCGGGGTGTCGGGGAGGGGAGGATGGCGATACCGAATTAGCCGAGGACGGCCGAGGACAGGCGAAAACGGCCGAGCCGTTCGGAGGCTTGGTACTCTGCAACGAGAGGCGCTCGCTTCAGTCGCTAGAGAGCGCTTTTCACGTGTGGGACGTGCCTTCGCGCAACTCTTCCAGTTACACAGCACGCACGCACCTCGCCGAGCGTCAACATAACTGCGCAATCGTGTTCGACCTTCCGCCGAACTTGGAACCACGCGCGTGTCTTGACAGTCCTGTGTTTGGCGGGAACGGTGGTACTCGGTCATCATTGGATTTTACGTGGCGTACGAGTCGAACCTGTGGTGCGGCGGCGTGCCATCGTGCAGCATATTGGTGGTTGCGGGCCGTGTGCAATATTAGCGTTTTCCGTGGGATTTTCTTGTGACTTCGAACGAAGACCGAGTGTGTTATCGTCGCTGTGCTTTATCTCGGCCGGTCGGGACAATTACGGAGTCGGCACGTCGGTTACGTGACCGATTTCAAATTTGAATAACACCGTCGTAATCTTCGCGGGAACACGTCGAAACACGCTCCTCCTCGTCGCTGGGAGGTTCACGCGCAAGTGCGCGCGCGACGTTGCCGGCTCGAGTTCTACCCGCGGGCTATACGGCCAATTTCTGAGAGAAAACCAGTCAAAAAGTGTGAATCTGACTTCATGATCAACCACCGGATGCTGTTTCGAGTTTATCCGACGTCGAGCAGTACGAGGAACTCCGTGGAAATATGAGATAGCGGCGGCTGCAGTTTTGATATCGTCTCATTGGTACATACGCAATATACAGTGCTTACCGTGTTGCCAAACTTTCTTGTTGCTAGTGCACGTTCGTCGACGGCACAGCTCTGAACAGTTTGAAAACCGATCGCGGGTTTGTGGCTGTTAACGGTTGCCGTCGTGTAGTGTGTCGAGAGACGAGTAGTCGGCGATCAGCGTAGTCGCGAGGCGACGCTGGTGCACGGCCATTATTCGAAATTCGGTGGATCGCGCCACAGCGGCGTTGCCACGTCTCGTCGGGGGCCGCGAGTACTCGGACGGTGTCCTTTGCCGCTCAGTTCCTGGAAGAATCATCTCCGTAAATGGGACACGTGTGAACGCGTCGAAATCGATGCACATACTATGGTCAACCGTTGGTAACCTTGTGCGCGGAAACCGGTGGTAATAATAGTGGTGTGCGAGACGGGCGACCGCGCGCGAGTGGAGGAGGGCCGCGTTCCGAAAACATCGAGGCACGAACGACACGCGTGGGATAGAGAGCCGTCGCTAAGGCGAAAAGGAGAGTGCTAGAGAGAGACAGAGAGGAAGAAAGAGAGATTCGTGTGTGTGTTACTGCGTAAACGGAACGGGCGGCGTTGCCGGCACGAAAGACTGACGAAATATGAGCGCACGAGTATTGAATCCGGCGATGATGACGGAAATGAGTCGGAATCTGGGTGGAGGACGAACGGCGCCGAGCAGAGCAGCCCTCGCCCGTGTTCGAAGGGATCTGTTCGGGCCCGTCGATCATGCAGCGGCAAGAGCACTCGCCGAGCGGGAGCTTCGCGCTCAATCCATGCTCGACGCCGAGAGATGGGGATTCGACTTTCACTTGGAGATACCGCGGGCGAATTCGAGGTACGAGTGGGAGCTGGTCACACCGCAGGACGTGGTCCCGGAGCCCTACGCCCTGCGAGGCATGCCCTACTTAAGGAAACACGCACCCGGCACGCCGAGAAAGGCCCACGATTCCTCGCCCACCGTCAAACTCCATCGTAAAGAGTCGCCAGTGACCACTCCGATCCTTCAAAAGGCGGAAAGAACGCCGCCGCAAGAGCCGAGGGTACCGCAAATCGGCGAGGTCACCATAAACGAAATATTTGACCTAGACGCCGAGAAGAAGGTGTACATCGTCGAACCCACTACCCCCATTCTATCCGCGACGAGGAAACAATCCTCCATAACCGGTAAGCGATAAACTCTGTACTTATTCTTGTCTCTTCTCCTCGCTGTTTATCGCGTAATTGCCATTGTACGTTGGAAATGGAACTGGTCGCGCGGACACGCGCGCATCGCCCGATTCCGCATATACAAATGTTTGAACCGCTTAACGCTTAACCCTTAAGTCCACATTTACAATGCACTAAAGAAAGGCGACTTAGTTGCCTAATATGTTTAGTATTTATCTTTAGCGCATTCATAAGAATATATTAGGTGACGTATAGAGGCAGTCAAAGTTAATGTAAATCCTCAAATGATTACGTCAATCACGTTAAGCAACGATCTACATTTTGAATAATGGTTGAGGTTTGAGCGTATATTCCTCAACAAGATTTAACCTACGAACAGAGGTGTCTGGGTCCATGTTGATTCTCGTTTTCATAGATTTTTTTACGATTTTTTGTACGTTTGAAATGGACCCGGTCAGGAGCCATTTTGACCCTTCTTTTTGGAGACTTATTTCGGTTGGGACCAAGAATAGCCATTGATGAGTTTATAGTCCTCAAGAAGGTCTCGCCAGTGTTAATTTAATTTTTGTTTTCCGGTATCCGAGAAGTCATTTCTGTAGATTGTAATGTACTGAACATGAATTTGTTGTTTTACCATCGCCCTCGGATTTCAACACTTTTTCGGCGGGCTATTTTGAGTAAGAGTTTTTGCAAAAATGAAGGTCACGCGTACGTGACGTCCGTCAAAGTTACAAATATGTGATTGCCGCTGGAAATGTGTTAAGAACAAATCAAGATTGACGACCAATAATTCATACATTATAGAACAGAATATAAATTTCAACATATTTACTCACAGTTAGGGAATGTTAACTACACATTCAGGCAAACTGAAATTGCACAAAAGATGAACACTTGTTTACCATGATGAGAGTATCAATTTTCTGACTAAAGACTCTTCTTAGGCATCATGAACTAACATACAAAAACGATTGCACAACAGTGTCCGATAAGAGTAATAGAATAGACGCTAGATAAAATTGGTGAACTTTGAATTATTCCGGCCACGTCTGCAATCTTGAGTAGGGCCAATCACCAAAGGCGTTAGTTCGCGAAAAAGTTGTTGCCACCCTGCCCCCGTTCGCCGTGTATTTTTAATGAAACCAACAGTTTCTTCATTGAATGAACCGTTTGTTTTGATTGGCCGGTTGGCCCCGGAGTTGATAAGCTTAATTATTTATTAACGCGAGTTAACCGTGCGCTGCACTCGAGACTGTTTTTGATGATATTTTGCAGCGGGGTGTTCCCGCGCTGCGGCGGTTTCGAAAACAATGTCGACTGCTGATGACAGTACTTCGCCGGGTCGACTATCGAACTGATAACCGCTGGTCTGAGGCGAGCAAGTCAACGTCTTGCACCGATTTAAACGTGAAATTCAAAAGTGACACGCATTGGTGCATCGGCGCGGTCTATGTTTAATTAATATTTACACTGGGCATTGGACGATCTTTTGCTCGACGTGTATCTCGCGTAAATATCGAGAGAAAGCATGAAATAGAAGCGTTAATAAGCCGCGGCGAATTAAAAGAGCTCCAGCTTCCCACGCTTCGTTTCCCTCCTTTTGTTTCAAGTCTGCCGCCCCGGCGAGATAATCGTCTATTGCACGCGAACTACATGTTATTCGCGCATCCATTGTCGCTTATATTTTTCTTTAAAAACAGATAAAAAAAATAGGCAGATGATATCGAAGTATCAGTCCCTCGAGATAATCGCAATGTTTGTTTCGATGTATCGCGATGTTTCTTCACAGAATGTTTTTTGCCGAGCTGAACGCACGTTGTGTTTTTCGCATTGAGTACAGTAGAAACGCGCTTTTAATCTGTCCCGGTCGGCGTTGCAACAGAAAACGGTTACATAATTGCCCAGCGAGAAAGAGGAAGATGTCCTGAATTATTCCGTTCGATTAAACGAGCATTATCGGAGTTAATCGACTGACTGGCATTATTTATACGGGAAGCGCGTATACAGCCTAGGTCAATCTAACTCGACGACCGGCTGGCAAGGTCTACGGCGATTTACGTAATTACGTAAACACCTGATAAAAAACATACTGCACAAGGCGGTCGCGATCATCTCGCCCCCGGGTTTCTCTCGATCTATCAGTTCTCTTGGTGGAACCGATAGATCGCGCTGGGCGAATGTCCTCGCGACAATAAAAGGAATATTTCCGCGAGCGCAAACATAGATAAAAACTATCTCGGCACGTTCATAGACGATAAGCTTCAAAATAACGTCCGGGGAACGTATTTTTAGCACGGATAAGTATCGCAGCTGTGTATCGAATCGATGATAATTGGACAGTATGCGTAAACACGCGTGACATAATGATAAACATTATTATGCACAATTCGACTATCAATGATCTGGAGCTGGTCGCGCGATCTAAAGAATCCTATCGGGACTCTGTTCTGCAGCGACGAAATCTTTAAAAGCCATATTTACAAGCCAGCTTGTGGTTTGGTCAGAGTCGAGTCAGTGGTAAACAAGTGTAGATCAGGACGGCGTGAGAGATGTCACAGCTTTTAAATACGTAGTTAACACTTTGCCTACCGAATAGTCCTTCAAAAATCAAAGAGAATTTTCTAGTAAATTGTGTTTAGTAGCAATGGCAATTTTATATGGTAACTATCTCTTTTGTACTTTCAACATAACGAAAATTATTAATGTCAATAGATGGGAATAAGGTCTTCAAGTTACACAGGACTATTTCAGTGGGTAAAAGTCTTTCAAAAAATAAGAAAAAATTTCAAGGACATGTTCAAACCTCAATTGAGAGTAGAATGATAATAGTTCGCTACCTGCTCGGTTGCGAGAGATCTGTGCTCTTCAAATTCGGTCGGACGACCTCGGTTTACAGAATAATTAACATTTGGAACCAATCACAGATTGAGCCAGCTTAAAATACTAAATCGTCGCTGTCCGGAGGAGAATACTGAACCATTTTGAAGATCAGCTCACCACCCAAGGGTGGTAAGCCACCGCTAGCCAAAGTGTTGAAAAAGAAGCACGCTGGTTTTGTTTATCTGCACCGACTCGTCCCTTTCGAGTTCGAGTATATTTAGTCCTGTGCAAGAGGTCTTCCGTACAACCGCCATTTTGTTCGGCTGGTACCTCGCCGTCTACTTCCCCTTTTTTCGCCTATTTATTAGTCGGGCCGTGCACACCACCCACGCGACGCCACTATTTCTGGCCATGACTCGTCATGTGTCCCATGCACGCCGTGCATCTACGAACACCGTAAACACATTTTGCGTCGCAGAAGCACGCGACGCTCTTTTGTTTATCCGTGACATTGTATCCACCGCTGGCTGCAACACGCTCCTGGATAGATCCTAGTCAGGATCTTATATATTTTGAGTACCATTGTATGTGATGCACGCGCGTAGCAAGGGGAGCAGTTGATTTTGTATCCCCAGGCGAAATTTCAGAGGACTCGTTGGGTTAGATGGACAGGGGATGCACGGCAACAGTGGAGAGGTTGATGAACCCGGATGGACATATGGGGTTCGCTATAAATTGTATAGTTCTGATTTGATGATTCAGTGTAAGAGTCGGTGGAAGGTCAGCTGAAGACGTAGTAAAAAATATTGTGTTGTCATATATAATCGATGTGGCACCCGAAATGTTAATAAATATGTCTAATATTCGTTCTTGCCAAACTGGTAGTAGTCTTACCAAATAGAAATTAATTTTGCTTTGCAGTATGTGGAACATATTGAGCTAACAGAAGTTCATCCAAGTTTTCAAATAGCCACGTCAGACTAAAAAATTCTATTAATTAGCCCCCTATCCAAAAATACCACAAACAGGGAAGTTCCGCCATTCCTCGCTAATTAGACTCGCATTCCCCATCGTTTCCACAGCTCAATATTGAGTCGCGTGCGCATATGACAGAAACCGTTATTATTTCGTGATAGTATCGCGTCGATACGCTCGCGGATCGGTCTATCGATGCACCCCTGGCTTCGCACCCTTTGGTTCGTTGGCTACGAGTATACGGGACGAAAAGAGAACTCGTAACGTACCTTTTCGGCGAGTGCTATGGGGGTGACTGATTTTCGTAACGGACGTTATTAATGAGCCACGCGGTCAGCTGTGCCTGTCCATATGGGGTTGGGCTGCACCCCCGTTCCTTCCGATTCCCCATCAGCTTTTGTTCGCGCGTGCGACCTCGCCATGAGACTATGCGCCTCCTGCTCGCATGGGGGTATCAGCTGTGCTCACAGAGAGTCCTACATCCCCCGAAACACACACACAAGGGGTGCGGATGGTCCCCTGGGGTGACTCGATTGGTATTTAAAATCGGGATTGCTCACCGGTACCCTGACCCGCATGTGCGTGCAACATCCAGGTATTTAAATTTGCACGCAATGATTCCGCGAACGAGTTTGATACCTTGTCCGTTGATCGATGAAAAGGTAGCGTAGGGGGGGTTGAAGGGGCGGGCTGCACAGTCATCTGTTCAAAATCATCCTCGTTGATCTGAGAGGGAGATAAATCGGATCCTTCTGATGTACTGTATTGTCTAATTGGATGCCGTGGCTCTGAAGAATTTTATAATTGGGGCGGCCATTTTTGATTCACCCCCTGCTGTAGAACTTATGCTGAGGCACTGAGTGAATTGTTGATTTGAAAATTCTTGCTGTAAGAACTTCCTGTTAGAACTCCTACTAGAGTACCTAGAATAATTTCAGAGTACCTAGATGTTGGAATTAAATCAGATATGAGTGCGTCTGAATGCCAGCAATTCCCATTTTCTTTTCGTTTGGTTTGATTAACGACGCGACGAGATTAGAGTAGGGGTCACGACCGTTCACGCGCAGCTGTCTCAGCAATCTTCATAATTCGTGTCGTGTGCCATGGTGATCGAGAGTTTAGACACATCGGAGGAGGGCTAGGTCGGGAAATCGAGAGACAGATGCATCGGGGAAAATATACTTTCCCCCGTGGAAAATTCGCCAAATGTTCGCTCTTTAATCAAGGGGGAGGATACAGGGGTTCTTGCGACGATACAGAATCGAATGGGACGCGACGTGACTCATGATCCACGAGTATCAGCCGGCGCAGGCCGTGTTTTTCTGCAAGCTTCCTCTATCGTGACTCATTAAAGGTCCGCAAACAACATCTCGCGGATTAAACCGGAGAAAATTATAGCGAACCTCCGAGGCACGGTTTCAATTATCCACAAGATGGACGAGGTTCCCTGTTGTGTGTATCGGCTACTGATACAGTTCGCAATCAGTTCTTCGGGTTATCGGCGAAGATGCACGAGGTCGAGCTTTATATTGCACGCGATTACGCGAACCCGATTCCCCAGCGACCTTGGCTCTTCTTTGTACATTTCGCAAATCTTTTTCTCCCCCTGGATAAATCATCGAGCAAAGACTTGTCACGAGATCTGCTTCTTCAGATAATTGGGCCCAAGAACTTGGACTGCGGGATTTTATGCACTAGGTAATACTGCAGGGTACTGAATTCAATCAAATTTAATGCGATGTTTATCTGATCGAGGATTTAATGGAATATGTAATCGATTCAACTGATTGCTGTCTGGTTCCAGTTCCCATAAATTAAACCATGAGGATCCTTGCCCTGTTAAAATCAGCAACTCCATTTCAATTCGTATCGTTAGTATCATTAGGCACTGCTATTAGGTACTCTAATTATAAAATTCTGAACAATGTTTGAGTTCAGTCAGATCATTTTTAGTTAATTTTTACTACACTGTACTACACAATTTCAAGTAATAGCCAGGAGTTGATTATCTAGACAATGAGATTATTGAAATTCAGGGTGTCATTTAAAATCACTATTAAATAGACAAGATTTTACTGTTCATGTTGTTCATTAATAATCTAGAATCGAAGAAACAAGGGACTAAAGGCACTACCACTGAAAGTAGGGAATAGAAAGGACCTTTATTAATTTAAAAAGATTGTTAGTTCATTTTCCGGACTATGTTTCTCATGGTCTTTATCTTGAAGATTATATGACCTTGCTTAACTGATTAAAATCAAAGAAACCAGACGATGGAAAACATCCCCATTGAAAGTAGAATAGGAAAGGATTTTTATCAAAATAAAATGACTACAAATCTCACGGTTCTTATCTTAGAAGTTCTCCGACCATTTGCACAGTGTTCCCTAAGAATTTATAATTGAAGACACGCCTAAGTACTAACTCTAGGAGCAGAACAAAGCACAATTCCTTTTAATTAGAAAATGTAGTGAGCTCACTTTTGGACTTCCTCGGTGTAAGGACTATAAGTCCTTATCTATGAGCGACCAGTTACCGCTGAGCATGTTTAATTAATTCGATCGTAAACCCTAGCTAACTCGTTTGGTTTGTTGTGTGCTTTCAGACTTCATGAAGAGTCGTAAACGTAGCCTAAACGGTAGCGCGAAGAGCATGATAGAGCCGCCGGAGAAAATGGCCCGCAACGCGGGTCAGATACGCAGCTAAGGAGTCTTCCGAGCTTCCTCCTTCAGCCTCGCTGTCCTTCTTCCATCAGTTCTGCGGATCGAGAGAGGCCGCGGGAACCACCGGAGCAAGCTGTGAGAAGCCTGAGCGAGCGACCATGCGAGCGAGGCGAGACCACTGCCAAAGGAGGAACGAGAGAAAGGCAGAGGCAAGCTCTGGCAGGAGGCGCGAGGTCCGTTGGCTGTGCCATTCACATAGATTTATCCGCCATGAATAAAACGTGGACGGAAAACGGTGGCCAGTGAAAAAAAGAGTCGCTCCGTTTTTCGTCGCTACACAAACACATACACACATCCCCATACGTACATATGCACACGTGCATACACTGACATATAAACAGGTACACAGATTATATTTTTCGTAGCCATGCCACGGAAATGAAAAAGTAGTAACAACGGAGAAACACGAATGGGTGCTCAACTCGTTGTTGCTATTTTCTTTTTCCTTTTCTCTACTTTTTTTTATTTTATATATGTACATGTAATTCATCGTGTCGTTATCTTTTTTCAAGTAGGTTTAGACAGAATAACGATTAGCATTACACACACACATAGATATATGTATGTTGTCTTGGAAGAAAGAACGAGAGGGTGTGTGCGATACAGAGAGAAAGAGAGAGAATGTAAGTAATGATTTATTGAAATTAATGTAATATATTTGTTCGTTCGAGTCTAAAGAATGAAACAACGGTGGGATGAGTGACGACGATGGTGACATAGAATATACACGTACACTTTAGGCGAGAGAAAGAGTGTAAGCAGAGAACAAATTATATAAATATTTTTAGAATACACACGTAGATTTTAAGCTACCTAGCCGATAAGTGGAAAGTGCATTTCAAAGCATAGACACGAAGAAGGTCGGTTCGAGGCTGATTCACGAGCCCTTGGGAATTGAGAGGTCCTAAATGAGACTCGTGAGTCCTCAGCGACGAGTTCTCCTTGCTGGGGACCCACGGACACTATAAAAGGAGCCATGATAGGTTTCGCGGTGGCTTCGATTGACGAAGTCCTCGAAACGATCGCGAAATCACAGGACAATAGTTTCTTTCGAAAATAAAAAATAGATAATAAAAAGCGACAATCTTAGCTAAAGAATTTTACATATTTGAAACTAGGAGACCTCGTTCCCGAGGCCCACAGGTGTAGCCTTGGATCAGGCTCGAAAGATCGACAGGGAGAGAGATATGATTTAGATACGTAGCTGGTTACCCATGTTTAAGCATTGATCTCCTGTACGACTTTAAGAAAGTACAGCCGATGCCAAATCACGCCGCGATTTAATTAATTTTCTTACTTCTTCTTGCGCTCCGCCGCAGGGGACCTTCGTATTCGGCTCCCTCTCCTCTCTGACGCCCCTAACTCATCATGCTACCCCTGTAAATAGTGCGTTGACGCCCCGCGAAGATCGCGACTCTTCATCCTCTAAATTAACCTTCATCCGTCCCTCAGGTTTACAGCTTAACACACTGACTGCGAATGTTATACGATTCAAATAAGTCTCACCGATTTCAATTATGGAAGCGTTCAGCGTTACCAATAACAATTATTAGTTACTTGATAATGAAACTCGACTTACACTACATATAATCTAATTAATTTTTGGATTCCTAATTTGATATTTACTAGTATCAATTTTATGATAATCATTGTTAAAGAATTCCATAGTTGAACGTGTTAATCTGTCCCCGTGTTAATATGTCAAATTGACACAATGGTAAAGAATTAATACGATGGATACATAAATAACGAATTTTGCGAATGCTCTTTCTTCAAGAAGAGAAACCTAAGTTGAGAGAAATTGAGAATCTGATTATTCTCGTGTGTTCAGTATTCGCGAAAATTGTGACAAATTGAGACAAGGCGTGGATGAGGGTTAAACAGAAAAATTGTAAACGATCAGAATTTTTGTAATTTCAGAAGGCCGCGATATCGCGTCGCTCTCCTTTTAGCGTTTTAAAATCAGGTGGTAAACTGTGAACCGTTCGAAGCTCTCCGAAACGTCCTGACCCCCTTCGCGAAGGTATTAATTCGGGGGATGGACTTACAAAATAGGTAAGAACGTTGCAGGTACCAGTTTAGCGTACCCCTTGCAAGTACAAATCGTGGGAGGCCTTTGAACGATCTCGTAAAAAAGAAAAATTTCAAGAGAGCGAGAGAGAGCGAGAGAAAAAGAAAGAAAGAGTAAGAACATAAATCTCTGTGTCCGAATCATCGTCTTTTGCGTTCACGAAAGATAAGGCTCAGTGTTATACAGACGGTACTATTTTTTTCGGGACGAGAATCCTTTAGCCACCCTTTACCGGTGGCTCGATTAATGTAAATGTAATTTACATTACATCAATCTTATATTAATTACATTACATCTTTAAATGATATATTGATTTTATAATGGTAGCTGTTTATTACAAGGTCTACAATGATTTGGTTGAAGCCATCCTCTGGAAACAGCCCCCCTAGCCCTCCCACCCTCTCTATCTCGCACCCTGCTCCTCGATACAGACATTTTTCTACCCCCCGTTTTGAGATTATCATTCGAAAATACGACTGGTGGTTACAAAGCTATTTTTTGGCCTGCGATGGGGCCCCACGGGGGCGTCGTTGCCGGTCCAAGTGGAATATATTCGTTTAGAGGAATTCCAAATGGTCGTTGCTTTTTCTTTTGTGTCTTTTTGCGTTTGAAAACAAATAGCGCTGTTCGTCGACGTTCGCGATTTCGGGAGATGGAGTTGATTGAAACTCGCAAAGTGTCCGTTTATTTCGACCACGTCACTAAACCATGTATGTTTGTCGCTTTTCAACAATTGACTAAACGTTCGGCACGCGCTGCATCGCGCTGTGCATTAATTGGCCTGCAGTCGGCGCATAACACGTCGCAACATGCTCGCATAACGACGCCACTTTTAATTCGAACTGGAGCTTCGCGATAAACTGGACTACGGGTCTTTGTATTAGATAACAATTTTTTTCTAAATAGATATTTGTCTATTCTGTTGACACATTGTCTATCTATTAACATGAAGCTGAAAAGTATTTTTACAAATAGCGACCCTGGAAGAAACGAATAGAGTATGTTACCGAAATTGTGATTTGTCAACTGATTTGTCAAACTGAAGCTCTGATTTATGGACTTTTGAAAAAAATGTTAGGTATGTACTGATAGGTAATGTGTTAATGTCAATAGGTAATTTTAATTAGTTGACAATGTTACTAACAGGTGCGAATCTTTCTGATATTTTTATTTTAATATATTTTTGTTGCAAACGAACGAAATCCGCAGTTCAGATAATCAATCGATGGAGATCAAAATTTATTGACCGTGAGAAACAGACACGGACATACACACACGGACAAACGTTTTTTCGTTTCGACTTCGACTTTTTAACCAGACTGCTCGAATTTCTAGTATTTTTCTACCTGTTGCAAGAAAGCAGAGGGCGAGAAGAAAGGCCAGAAAGAAAGCGTCGAACGAATCTCGTCGGACCTGCATAGGTCGCACACGATGCACATAATACACACATTCACAAACGCATTCAAACATATACACATACATTCAACACATGCACACAGGCGTCCACACAATTCAAGTAAGCAAGGAGTCTGCCGTCGGGAACGAAACGAAATATAACAAATAAAACAAAAAAATAGTAAAAAGAGAATAAAAATCGTATGTCTATGTAACCCTGTGATGTATTAGTATGATCTCAGTAAACATAACTTAGCGTGTACTTCTTATTTTGTAATAAGTAGATGTATATGTGCGTTCGGAATCGTGACGTAAGGATCCCATTTATAAAAGAGTGTGTGAAAGAAGAGGTTGCTGCATTGCATACAGCCTGGGCCGTGTATGCGAGTGTGTCCGTGTTGCTTGTGACTTGTATGTTTGTGCGGGTGAACGTTGTCGAGCAAGAGGAATCGTTTAAAAAACGGGAGAACAGAAATACCCAGTGTCTTACTTCCAGTTGGTATTTGCATAAGAATTCTATGTGTAACGACAATATATTATTATATAAACCATAATCGTAAGAGAGTCTAAAAAAGAACTAACCTACATAAGTGAATGACTATGTTTATTAAAAAAAAAAGAATTATCTACAAAACACCTGTGTCTGTTCTTTAGCCCTAGGCCACCTGGCGGGTACTTGATAACATAGTAATTTAATTAGTCCAAATGTGATAAAGTTAATAACAATTCTGTATTAAACAACTATACAATCCCAAACTTCTCGTAGAGTCCCCTTCTGTCTCCAAAATGGCGGAAGACGCCAGAGACCAAGAACAAAAATGACCAAAACGATAAAAGTCTCCAATTTTGGACTAAAATCAATTATAAATTATAAAAAAATAACTGGACTAATAGATAATACACTTAATAACATTCTGTGTTATCCAAGATTTACCTGCACATCTCCATGTCCATCGTTCTCCGCTTATTATAGTAATCCACTTAGTATTCATACTACAAATTCACACACTAAAAGAAATTGCGCATCGTCCTCATCTCATTAACATTCAGTCATGATATCCTTCAATGATTCTACACCATCGCTACAATGTGCTTTAGTCGGAACACACTCTCTTGCAGAATACAAGTCCTAGCAAATAATCCCTCCTCGTTGACTAAGAGAAGTGTACAGAGAATTCCCTGGAAAAGATCCGGACAGGTGCAGGTGCAGAAGCTGTGCACACCGTGAGAGTAAATCGGTACCAGGTCCAAGAAAGCAGGTGTTCCTGAGACGAGTATTTACCTTCGGTAAGTTACATTTCGATTTTACGTCGCCCTGCTCCCCTTTCTTTCTTCGCGGTCGTTGCGGTCGGGATTATTCCCTTCAGGATGAAAACGGTCCAACGTGTTCAAAAGAGGAGGTTTCAATGCGCCAGGAAGAGGGGGAATCGGGGGATCAATTTGGTAAAGTGTCGATGTTTTGAGGCGTTCGATCGATGCGAGTGACGCGGGCTCGCCGATACGCACACGAAACGCAGGGTCGTCGCTCGGCGACTACAAATTTGCAAGTAGCCTTGCGACGTGAATACAAAGTGCATGCAGGTACCGCCTGCATTTTTTAATTGGACGGTTAATTCGCGACGAAAATCTCCTCGGCCGTATTTCACTCTCGGACGACCATTGCGTGAATTCGACGCACTCTCTGAATCGCACGCAGTCGTTCTCCACACCGTTTCAATTATTTTAGCAGCTTGTTTGCCACGTCATTACCACATAAAATTGATAAAATAGTGTACGCTCATTTTTCGAAGTTCTTGAATTTTTATTTTGCAGTGGTGTCGTCAAGCCATATTGTCCGGAGAATAGGAGAACAGGGAGGTGTTCACAATTTTTTAGCAGGTAAAAGAGACTTTCTAAGGCGAATTGCTAGTTGAATATTAGCACAAGGGTTGGCGAAAATGTGGCTGAGAATTCTCGAGAGCAAAACGCTCGCGTGATTGCGATCAGCGGAAAGAACACAAGGCCGCATTCAGTTTCATTTCGACTGATTGGTTGCTCGCGATGCGAAATCGGGGTCAGAGAATTATGCAAGAATTGCAGTCGTAAATTGCACAGATTAAGCAGTAGTAACCGGCGAATTGATCTTTTTCTTTTTCTCGTGGATATGTGTTCGGCCTCGATCACGATCGCGTTAGAGATACGACTCTCTTGCACGCGGCGGCTTCATGAAAATGGTAATAAAAAAAACGAATCTCGTTTCCATTCAGGAAGCCACGTGGCCCTGCTCTCTCGAGGAACCTCTCGTTCGCGGTGCACGTGTCTCCCTGCAATATGGGCCCTTTTCAGCGTTTATCGGTGTGCACGGTCGATCTCGGCCCCGAGAGAAACGCGGATAAAACCTCTTCTGTATTCCGTGGCCGCGGCCTGCTTTTGTGCAATGCCGAGGATAAATTTTCTTTACGACTGCAGAAATGTTAATAACGTCCGCGGTCGTGGTGCGGACCGAAAAACTCGAAACGAAAGTAATACCATAATATTTTTTCGGCGAGGATCTCTCGCTCGTACAACCGCGGAACAATACAGGATCGGATTCGGTAAACAGTAAACATCTATGGTGTGCAAGTTTTTTCTTACGCTGTATTAGTATGTGCCGAATATATATCATTTTATTTTTATGAACGACAAAAATCAAATTCACAATTCAATCACACGATGCAGTGCGAAGTTCTTAAAATTATTTAGACTGTAAAATTGTTTCGACATGATAATAGAAAAAATGTCAATCACACAGTTGATACATTTTGAGAAAATGGCTACAAAAAATGTGAGCATATTTTAATTAATAATAATGCACGATATCGAGTATCAGCAAATCAATTTGCCATTTCATGTGCATAACTGCGCAGCCTCCTAAAGCAAAGTTTTAAAAATGAATGAAAGGGATTTGCTACAATGTTTAGTAATCATTTATTTATTTTGTCCTGACCGTAGCATACTGCAGCTTTAACCAGCGCATTAAGGTCAGGTAAAAATGTATATATTATTTTTCAAAAAATCGTTAGAGAAATTTGATCGTATTTAGCTCGATATTAATATACAATATCGAGTCTCAGGGAGGCAATCGGCCATTTTACGTGTAGCAACTATGCACTCTCGCGAGGCATCCGTTTTCAAATTAAAAATAGAGGTTCGCCGGATCGTTTAATAAAACTTAACGAGGTGCTTATTGCATTTTTCGCGCGATATTCCCCCTCGAGAGTAAATAAATGTTTGTTCGATTCCAGTTCGTTCAGTCCATATAAATCTGCACTCGCCTAAACACTTTCGCTCCGTAAACACCGAACGGTAACGAAATCGCAAAAAAAAGGTTTTATTAACAATATTACTCACGCAGTTTACCGATTGGATTTCGATGTGACGGAGGTCAGGCGCGTTTCAATGAGGGATTTCATAAACATCGCGCTCAGCTCGAGGAGAATTAATTAAGAATAAGAGAAACAGAGGAAGAGGAAGAAAAAAAGAGAAAAAAAAGAGAATAAAGAGGCGGTCGTTTTGAAACGTGCTGGCAGCTCGTTCGGCCAGGCTCCTTTTTTCCGTAACTCGTGTCCTCGTTGTGCCTCGGCGTATAAACACGCACGTTCACTGTAGTTATGCTTCTATGCAATCTCTGTTGCTAGGCGCACCTCGGCCCACCGACAGTATTTTTAGACGATACGCTCACATTTCGACGCTCATTCTTGAATGAGAGTGCCCTGCCCCGCAGACTCGGCCAATACGATCACAGGAATTCCCCGCATGCCTAGATCGGTTTTTATCGAAAAAACGAGGAAGAATCGTACGGCGGAATATTAATGAGACGACCATAAAAATCAAACAAACGCGACAAACTCTCCGTGACGATCCTCAATCTCGGAGCTCGAACACATTTTTCTTTAGTCCTATATACCCACTGCAATCATTTTGAAATAAATGAATACTTTTGACATAAAATTTTCTCCTACAATTATTATTTTATTAGAGTAGACTGTCCACGTTTATGCAGAATACAAATTTCTTAGATTAACTGCAAGAAAACTGAAGCCACATATAAATTTCTTTCGTAGTAATCTCTTAAAGTTTCATGTTTTAAACTGTGTACCTACTTATATATTTTTGTTATAAATGCATAAAATCCGCAGTCTGGTACTATATTGTGCGTGTGCTTATTGTATTTACAAAATTTTTTAATCCTAGGAGTAAGTAGTATAAGTCAACAAAAATGAATTGCACACTTATCTGGTTGGTATGGGACACTTTTTTTTTTTATTAAGCATTTCAGATCTCAACTGGGATCTATTTCTGCTGCACTAAGGTAAATTACAGTAAATACATATTCATATATACATAGTCTACTTTAAATCAAATTAAATTCGTAGTTTACAATTCTTCAGGAAATTAAAAATAAATAGTATGGGACACTTCTCCTTCATTCTGATTTTTGAAATTAATTTATGAATACAAATACATCTTCGTTTTTAGTCCTTTTATAAGATAGGAATATTGTTCACAAACTTTGTTTTTAGAAATGCTCTAGTAAATCGTAGCAGAAGTAGTCCTAAATGTTTTTCCGTGCAGTAACTCAAGAACGTTACGAAAACCGGAAGTGACCTCGATCCTGTAACCGGATTATTGCCGTGAGAACCCCATACTTGAAAAAGGAAAACATCAAGTTACTGAAACTGTTCTTTTTTTATGCTGCTTCAATGGATTTTCTGTAAAAAGAAAATACTAATGATTGTTATTTTTAGTTCTTTGGTGCATTTTCTATAAAAAGAAAATACCACTGGTTGTTTAAGTGTGGAGAACAATTGTTGGTGGTTTGGAGAACGACTACCGGCCGCAAAAATAGCGCGAGTGCCCAATGGAGGGTAATTTATGTTCAAAAGAAGATCAGAATCGACAGAGCTGGTTTCCGATGTGTAGTTTGAAAAACTGGAGGTGGTTTGTGTTAGGTGGCAACGTTTCTTGAGAATTTTGCGATGGTAGCGACAGTTAGTGGTCGAGGATGGAACTGGGAATGTCGGTAACTAGGCTCATTGGTAGATACATCGATCCACAACAAACCCTAGATTCAAATTACCATAAAATTACAGAAACCAGTAGATTTATTTTTAGGTACAATGTCGAAATCTCCAATTGAATTCTATTTCTAGCCGGTAAAAGGTTACCGTGTAAGTCGATACGGTGTGAGGTTTCAAAATCGATACCGCTCCTCTTTTTTCAGTTCCAAAAACGATCCCACGAAACATCAATGATTTTTCAATGGTTCAACAAATTGATCTTGTTTAATAAGTAAAGTCTTGTTCGATTTCTCCGTTTTTGTAAAATATTCGCGCTTGACGGAGCGTGGAGCAATTCTTGAATTCCATGGCAAGACAATCGCAATTATTGCGTGGTTAACGGGAAATGTTACGGCATCTCGAAAAAGAAACACGACCGATCGGATCTCGGGGCTCGGTTGCCACCGTAAACCGGAAGTCGCCGGCGCTGTGCCATCCAGATACCATTCGCGTCCGATTAGAACCGATAGCTCACTTCCTCGTTACGGAATAATAAAACTGCGCGCGGAAAACGGAGAAACGTTTGCATCCTTCAATGAAACTATCCGCAGCAACAAATACTGCTACAACGTCCACGTTTCGGAGTCCGTTTCAAATTTTTAAAAAATCAACTATTTCTTCAAAACAGCAGTTTCTCATTCCCAGCAACGCCTATTTTTTAGGTAACACTTATTTACAATATTAAGATTCTTCAATGAAGCTTCTCTTGGCAACAATTGTACTTTCAACGTCCATATTTCTATTCCCAATGTTTGCCAAAAGCCGAGTTCTCCCAGCAATTTGCCAATCCTCGATAAAACCGTGTGGTAGGGGAGTTGGCCGTTACTCGAAGTGGTGTTTCGCATTATTTTCGGCCGACGGCTTCTTGAAGAAGAAGGAAAAGAAGATGAAGAAGCACAAGTAAAAGAGGAAGAAGAAGAAGAAGTCTTCTTCGGGCTCACCTCTTACAAATTGCGCCACGGGTGCAACGTACCTGTTGTTTACCACATAGCGGGTTCAAAGCCCGGTCAGTGCAACGGTCCTCCACCTTCCCTGCCTTCCTCTACCCTGCTCATCTTTCCTGCCCCACCATCGGCAAAGATCATCACATCCCCTACCGTCGGCCTCTTCACGTAAGGACAAAGCGGTAGTTGGCCGCGGCTTCGAGACTTCGAGGATGCGCAAGACTGGGAGCCCGGTTGTGTCTCTTCGTAAAATACACACGGCGCCCGTGCTGCTGAGCCTGCTCTCAGCAGAGGCTGAGGCCTAACCTGCCGTGCAAATTTCCCCCGGAGAACCTCATCGACCTAACCTATGTATCCAGTTCAGAGGATAACGAATGAGTTATCGACAGCCTTTCCCCAAAACTGTGACCCCTTCAGAGAAAAAAGCGTGTTCTACAAGAGGAAGTTCCGACCAGATGTTCCAATTAGGGACGGAGTATAGTTTCCAAGTCCTCGGGCGACGGGCCTCGAAGAACGTAAACAAGGAATAGTCTTAATGAACTTTTTGGTGCTTTCTACAATCTCATCCAGTTGTAGAGGCAAGAGTATACAGGAAGATCTCATTAACAAGGCTGATAGCACCCCATAAATTAAGGTGCTGCTAGCTAGGGCAGTCTGTTTGTAAACATTTGCAACGATGGTTGAAGAGAGTGGATTGTTCCAGTTGCTCAGCCAGCCAAACGCCTCTCTGTCGATGCGAAACACAGCCAGGGTCGAAACCTCGGGTGGGAAGGGTTGTTGTCGACGCGCGATACGAAACAGAGGGTTATGGGGAGAGCAAGCAGGGTTGATAGTGTGGTAAACCAAGAAGAGTGGACCAACCAATCCGAGGAGAGGCCGTACTACGGCGTAGTACTCCAGTGGGATCAGGGTTCAAAGCCCGGTCAACACCATGTCCGTGCCTCTTTCTCTCCTGTTTTGGTCGTCTCCCTCTTTCTCGACGCGTTATCCCTCTCTTCGGTCCCCGGTGCCCTCCTCGCGAGGCCCTTCTAGCCTCTCGCTCGTTGTGTACCTCGGTTATTTCATGACCACGGCACACACAACGCACATACACAGGGGACTAAGCATCATCTCACTCTTCGCCTCTCCCCTTCGGCCTCTTCTTCTCACTCATTTGCTGCCATCTTGTGGCTCGCTCATTCTCACTCATTCACTCCTTGCTAGCTCACACACACTCACTCGCTCTCCCACTTCTTTATCTTTCTCCCACTTACTCGTTTCCACTTTCTGGCATACTCACTCCTGCTCATTCACACCTGGCTAGTTCCCACTCACTCA
Organism: Lasioglossum marginatum; assembly: GCA_028455795.1. NCBI lineage: Eukaryota > Metazoa > Arthropoda > Insecta > Hymenoptera > Halictidae > Lasioglossum > Lasioglossum marginatum. The sequence continues at coordinate 1,128,406 of CM052272.1, forward strand.
CTCTCCCACTTCTTCATCTTTCTTCCACTGAATCACTCGCTTGCTCGCTTGCCACTTTGTGACTCGCTCACTCTCACTCCTCGCTACCCTCGACTCACTCACTCCCAAGCTTCTCCTCGCTCACACTCGCTAACTTCAACTCATTGGATCAGTCGCTCGCACTCATTTGTTCCTCGCTCGCACTCATTTGATCCTCGCTCGCTCCCACTGGCAGCATCGTGTTGGCCGCGGTGATTCACCATCGCTCGGAGATAAGAGGCCAGCGAAGGGAAACCGAAGAGGGCAGCACCAGGGATTAAACGGGTGTGTGCATGTGAGCATACGTGAGTATATTGTTCCGTGTGTACGTGCTCCACTTGCCGAAGGAAATCCCCCGATGCACCGGGCCGAACAAGGATGAAAAATCACGAATGGGTCCCCCCGGGACTCCTGTTTATCCCGTTCCCCGGTAGTTCGTGGCGATCTTATCCGCAATCGAACCCGGGGAAAATAATATTCTGGGCGAGCCCGCGTGTCCCGGCAACAGCTCCGTGACGGAGGAAAATTACCGTCCACGCAACCGTTGCGTTTATGGTTCACGGATCTGTCGTGTCCGGGGAGCAGATGAAATCGTATGAGGAAGTGGATAGTTTCTCTTTACCCCCCCCCCCCCAACAATATCTACCAGATCAGAATCAATATAACTTTCTTGAATGTTTAAAAGAAATCATTAGGGATGGATAAATTTTTGTTAGCTCATTTGCCTCCATCGTTCTGTCAACTCTGTCATATTTTCGTTGATTGCAGTATATTTTATACGAGATTATTATTAGCAATTTATGACACCGTTGACCCTCTAAAATTCGGTACAGTAAATTATTGAACAAGGACTAGCGAGATTCTCCCACGGATATAATAAAATCCGTAAAAGCAGATTCATGAAACATTTTCTCAATTTCAATTTCGCTGAATCAACCCATAAAAATTAATCATTTACTTTAGACTAATTTCGAATCCGGTTTAGCAATATTAACCACTTGCTGTATGACTTCCCACTTGGTTACAATATAATTGCCATTTTTTGTCTGGTATAATTCCCTCATAATAGGAACAAAATATTCATATTTATTCTAGATGTATAGTTTAATACTTCTTTAATTTTTATACTATTTTATAGTATTTTCAGCTCAAAGCGAGCTAATAAAAACGTGGTAAAACAATAAAAGATTGAACTCTGAAAAATCATACAACAGCATTATACTTATATAAATACAACTTCAAGTTCGAGTACCCGAATATTGCAAACTTTCGGGACCGGAAATCGCGGGTCCAAACCGATTCGATCGTTGTCCGACTCGACCGAAATTTCGGGTACCCGCACACCCCTAACAGCAACGAATTTAAAAGCTAAAATGAACAAGAAATGAGACGGAATCGGGATCCGGGTGGTCGCGTGGGGGTTAACAGGTTAATTAGAAGGGTTGTAATTGAGCGTACCGATAAAAAATCAAGCACGTGTTGGATGTTGCCCGTACCTGTTGAGTTGAGACTCGCGGATTATCTTTTTGTGCGCGGTGTTTATTATTAATGCTCTGCCAGGCTGACGAATACCACGCGTTCACCGAGGACCGGCGTTGAACAATTTTTAAAAATACCTCTCACTCTCTCGGGCCAGTCCAGCGGGAAATGATGATGCCGAATCGGGTCGGATGTTCGCGTACGAAACTGGACGGGGGGAGTTACGCAAACATTCACTAAGAGATCCCGGTTCCTCGTTCGGAAATTGCGCGGCTATTGACAAACCCGGCATTATTTTCCTGCCACGAAGGATGTTTAATAACGCCACACCTACCTCCTCCGTGTTTCACGAGGTCCGAGCACCGTGTGCAGGGAAGTCGCACGCTGTCATTTACCGGTTCCAAGAACGTCGCCGAAAAAAACCGCTCGCCTTGATCGTATTTTGCGAAAACTGCGGACGAACAGCGGCCCCGGAAATTGGCCGACTCGTCTCCCTCCTGCTCGTTATTCCGGAGCAAACAAAATTCTGCACTCTATCCGGTGTAAACAAAGTTGATCGTGATCGCGCTTTGGTACATACAAGCCCTTCTGCAACATTATTTTCATCGGCGTAATCAGTATACTGCATCGTCTAACACTAAACACCGCCGGTCAAATGACCAGTTTCCGGTTTTTTATTTTACAATTATTGAAATTATAATGATACTTTCACTGGAAATGATTATAGACATTTTTGTAACCAAGCATATATTATGATATAAATCACAGAAACTCTATAAATTCTTCATTATTTTTATAAGGCAACACATGTCAGCCATTTTTAGAGCTCGGTAAGTTTAGTGCTAAATCTATGCAATTTTTCTTTTGATTTTTCTGCTTCAAAATGTCCCATAAAAGTTATTAAATTTGGTTTATATTTATAAATCAGGGTTCCATATTTATTTTTCCTACAAGAACGATACAAGAATAATATAAAGAGAGCAAAGAAATCAGTTTTCCCGTTGCAGCGTTAAAATCGACATTTCGTGTGCTTTCACAGTCCAATTCAAAAACAAAAATGGTACCGTTTGAGCAGTTAGAAAATCGCGAGGATTTTCGTACGGATGGTTGCGCAGGCGATACTATCCCAATGAACTCTAATGGATAATTGTATAGCGAGTGCAGCGAGTACCATGACAACGTCCTTGAGCGTAAGCGATCTGTTTACGAAAGGTACGTCGACCCCTTCGGTGCCTTGCATCCATTATGGAGCTGTTAGAGGGGGGAAAGGAACTGAAACGATTGCGCGTGTTTATCTCTACTTCCCTCTGGCTTCCCCCGTGAAAGGAAGCACAAAGAATTTCCTATGTTCGCTCGATTTATCATCGACCCCGGTGTGTGTATCTTCGCAATCGCGTAGACTGTAGACTGTAGACGACGAAACGGATCGCGTCTCGAGAACCGAGGAAATTGCAAGTCAGCCGGCAGGAAGTGTAAAACATCGGTGCCAGAAGGTTTTGCTTTCGCCGAAGCGTTTACCTGCACTTTTATTAATGTCGAACACCGAGCATCCCGGCTTGTTGCAGCGCGGTCAACGGCAATTGTTGTTTCTTTCGCGAGCCGAGGATTGCATTCCCAGAAGCAATTGCACTTCGCTGCAGCCTCCGAGTTTCCCTGACTTGGTTTCGCCCGTTCTTTCTCGTTCGCCATTTTTTCCAGGAAAAAAGCTGTTGCTCAATTACGTTGGCTCTGGATAATCAAGCCATCATGTGTGGAAATAACGATGCTAATTAATGCTCTGCGGATCTTTGCGTAAAATGAAAATCTTCATAAGGCGCTGCAGCCACGGAGGATTTTTATACTCTTCAATTTTTTCGATCTTTCTGTTGTTTCAAATTGCGTCTACACAATTTTCTTATAAATTTATAAAATATGCAGTCTAGTAATTATTTAGCTTTCCATCGTATTGATCTTTCGTCACTGTGTCAAATTAACACTAAGGAACAAATTAAGATAGGAAAACAAGAGACACATGAGAGGGGGTTTACAACAATAATATATTACCTTATAAAGACACGATAAATTATACAGAATTAATATAAAGAAATGTTTGTGGTACTAAATGTATCAGTTTACGTCTACCACCAGTTTTATGGAAAATTAGTTCTCTGAGGTTAAGTGCGCGTGCACCTTGCCATTATTTTCTGAAAAATGACTTCAGTACGGTGTCTGTTTGAATTGCTCGGGCCTGACTGATTTGAAAATTGAAGCTGTCGGACCCGCACATGGCCTGCTAACCGTGAGTAATTCAGGTCAACCTCAAAAGGGAAAGGTCTCCCGCATTCTACAATATTGCTCGAACTCGTCCTTCTCAGTTTTTACCCGATCAAGAGTTGACCAGGCACGATTTCGGCCGAAAACCGGATTGGTCGGGTAGCAATACGGAAATTCTTCGGTGTAAGAATTTCCAGCGAGCCATAGCTTCGGAGGATCGTATATCTATCCCGTCTCGACCACTAAAGCCTTCCCCGCATTATTTCTAGATTGTTGCTCTCGCCCGGTGGCTCGTGGCCCCTCGCATAGTTCACAGACCCACGCCCCTAAACCTAATACTCGTCACAAAGTAGAAGCTAGACTCTGCTTGGGAAACCAGTTGACGTCAAGAATCATCTTCCAACTTTCAATTCATATATTTTCGGTTCCAATTTTATTCCAGTTACATGGTTGCACAGGTATATTATTTTGGTAGCGAGTGTATTATTTCATTTATTAAATTTTAACAAGAAAGTTGTCAAAGAGATGAATCAGATGCATAGTTGTTTTCGTGATAAAATTGTCAAATGTATACACTTTTCTATGGACAAGTTTAAAGAAGTGATCACAATTATTCACACATCACACATAGTAGTTCTCGTTACACACATTAAATTATATTTCAAGAAATTAATAAATCAGCGAATCAAGTGTTTCTGTCTACCATTTATACGATCTGAGGAAATGATTGAGGGGAAGGGTTGAAAAATAGATCAATGTTGCTTGTCTCGATCCCAAGATTGAATTCTGTAGCATTGGCTGATTACAAAGCGACGGATTTCGGAGTCGGTAGGAGTCACCGGGCCGCGTTCAAAAGCGAGGCTCGAATTTTCGACTGCATGTGATACACTCATCCCACCAAGAATGGCGATCTTTGTTCGAAGCTGCGAAAGGTTAAGTAAAAGCGAGACTCTAGAATTCCGTCTAGGGTTTCACGGCTCTTTTAAACGCGAGCTCGGGGACTGACAACACACTCGGCCTCCTGAGTAACATATCCACTTTGTGGTCCGTTCTTCTACCAAGAGCGGAGAGAAGGTTTTTGTTCCACGCAACCCTGTGCGCTGCTGTTCAGGTTCAACGACCGAGAAATGACCTGCATCGTTGTTAGCCGATGCTACACAGTTTACCTTGCCCGTTGTAACAATCTCATCACTTTCAACGATAAAACCGAGGGAGAGAGAGAAAGAGTACGGGCACAAATAAAACCGCGGACACTGAAACTTGTCCGTATTACGTGCAAGAACAAAGACCGTCCGCGGGTGATCAGGTGTTTTTCTGTCGGACAACAGACATCGTAAAGAAAGGACGGTTTCGCGGAGGAAAAATGCAATCGCGTAAAATTTCACTCGCCGCCGCGCCGCTGAAGATATTAAATAAAGCTCGTAAACCCGTCAGCCAGTAATAAAGGAAAACGCCCGTGAACGAGCTTCCGCGGGCAGGTGGTTCGCATAGGTGCTGAACTATGCCGAGGGACGGAAAGAAGCGAGAGCATGAGAGCCGCTAGGATCTTCTGGCCAGAGGCTCCGAGAGGAAGAGCCCCGTAATTGCCAGGCAGTGACTTTCGTTGCAGAAATTGCTCCTCCACGGCGTGGAAACTTAACTGTGAGAATAAGGCACGTGGTGCGGCATTCTCTTCGGAGAGGAGGACGAATTGCACGAGGGGCCCCGCGAACCCTCTACAAGAAACCCTGTTACTGACCCTTCAATTGGCCCTGTTGAATACCCCGCGGCTTAATTCGTCGAAACCGTACACCGTTCTTCGAATAGATTTTCAACAATGTTGTATGGTACGAAGCTTTAGGGTAAATAACATCACGGAGGCAGATATAAGACTGTCTTGCTTTGTATGTGTAGAGTGCTCCGAGAGGTGTGGCTTCGATGTCCTCGCTGTTTAAAGTAACCTTATGGGCGTGGTTTTGTTGATTTTTCTATGGAGAATGCTTTCAAGGGACGTGGTCTGTCTGTGTAGAGTGGCTTAAAGAATATGTGGTTCCGCTGTTTTCTTTCTGTAAAGTATACTCCAAGGTATGCTTTAATTATTCTCTGTATGTAGAGTACCTTATTGGACGTAGCTCCCATGCTCTCCCTATGAGTAATGCCTTATGGGGCGTGGTTTTATGACGCCCTCTGTATAAAATGCTCCAGGAGGTGTGATTCCATTGCAATCTTCATAAATAGTCTCTTGAGGCCAGCGACTAAAGTGTCTTAAAATAACATTCGTTTGTTCACACCTCAATATAGAATACCTCCAAAGGGCGTGGTTTCGTTGCTGTGTTCAAGTAGGCCGCCCTGACATGTATGGTATCGTTGCTTACTTTCTATGGAGTGTCCTGAGAGACATATTTTTATTGCTTTGTTCTTACAGGGAGCCCGAGGGGCGTAGTTTCATTGTTATCTCTGTGTACAGCATCTCGTGGGGCGTGGTTTAATTGCTATCTTTCTGTAAATAGGCCTAAGGCGGCGTGTTTCTTTGTATCTCAATTTATAGATTGCCTTGAGGGATGAAGCTCTACTGCTCTCTGTGGAGAGATCACCGTGGGGCGTGTTTCCATTGCTTTTTTTGGATATAGTACTCTGAAGTGGCGTGGCTCCACTGCTCTTTCCGCAAAGCATCCTAACTTAGCGTGCAATTTCATTGCTGTGTCTTCACTCTTCACAGAATGTATTAAGGAAATTCGTCTCGGTTCTTACATTGTATAGAATATTCCGAGGGGCGTGATTGCATTGCTTTCTTTTCGTGTAGTACTATAAGAGGTATGGCTTCGCTGCTATTTCCGCAAAGCATCCTAACTTAGCGCGCAATTTCGCTGGTCTCTGTGCACAAAATGTCTTAAGGAGATTCGTCTCGGTGCTAACATTGTACAGAATGGTCCAAGGGGGCGTGGTTTCGTTGCCCTTCACCTTTGCCGTGCCAGAGGAGTGCCCCACAGGGCAATCCGCGCTCATGCGCGCCGCAGAGGCTGAACCATGGATCATCTCGATGATCTCCGGCAGCGATTGCAGACTCCTGAGGAAAGCGACGACAATCGGGGATTGTGAAACGGGGGGACCGCGGTGTGTATATCGCAATAAAGCAATATCCTCGTCGGAATCGTCTAGTTTATTAGAGCAATTGTGAGCCGGTGTCGTTTATGACCTCTCTACTGATTGTAAATTATGAGAGTTGTCGTTGGCGCGGTCGTAATGTTGGATGTAATCAAGGAAACGCGTAGATGTCCGGCGTTTTGTTGGGTTCGTTACGACGGGTCGCTGAGTCCATGACGGCGATTAAAATGTAGGAGACTTATCGAGACGTTCTTCGTGGATCTGGCGGCGTGATTCAGTGGCACGATTAAAGTCCATTTTCCTCATTTAGCGACTGGTCATGCCGCGGACTAGTAGCCGACCCAAGCGGAGAGAGAAACGTACAAGCCCCTGTATCGAATGATGGCTCTGGTGTCGTAAAAGCATCCGTAATTTCGAAAAGAAACTGCACGGCGAGCGCTGTTGCCAGAGCCCGTTAAACCGGAGCCAGAGAAATAAAAGAAACGAAAGGAAAGAAAAAAGAAAGCGGAAACGGTCCGACCTTCGCGAGGAACGAACGTGCTACGTGAGTACGTACTCACGTACCTACATACGTATGTAGGTACGATCCGCATCCCGGCACTTGTTATTTCAACGGGAGGTGAAAAATGTTTTTCAGGGCGAAGTTAATAACGCGCTGTGCACCTGTGTGCTGCGTTTGCGTGCAGCCTCCGTTGCACCGCGCGCATTAAACGCGCGTACATCAGCCGCGGGCGCGGTACCCTCGATCAACTCTGCAGCCCCACTACCAAAAAATTGCGCGAATCGCGATCAACGTGACCCTGCCAAATGAAAACCCGTGTAAACAGGCTGCACAAGGGGTTAGGACACAGTAACAAGTGGAGAAAATATAAGATTTTTAAACAACAGTACAGAAAAAAGTGAATGATCGATTAATATAAGATTTTGTATTTCAGTTTATTATATCATGAACTATAAAAAAATGCTTGTAATATTTAAAAAATAATTTGTTCTTATGCCTTTCATCGTCTTCGCCCGGAATATCTTTTCTTCCAGATGACCAACTGGTGTACAGGATTCCCACAAATCGAATTAACTATATCAAAAATCCCCAAAATTTCATAAACTGTTATATATTTTCCAGGCATTTTTGTGAAAATTAACAAAATGGCAGATATTTTAAATTTAACGACTGAATTTCGGTAGAAAATTTCTCAATTTTTTATTTATATTTAACAAAATAATGGAAAAATGAAAAAAATCGATCGGCGATGCCTAATAGATATTAATGTAATTTTAATGTAATTGCTAAGGTAGAACTCGAGATATCTTCTACACCGTTTTGAAAAACGCAACTCAGAAAAACGCGGTCGAAGTTTACAAGTGTAATTTTTCAATAAAAAAAATTTTCGATTTTTTCAAAATATTACTGTGTCCTAACCCCTTAAAACAACGTGAAACTCCATTAATCACTTGCTCTACGATTTTCGTTGCATCCACAGCGATTAGAACTTCTTTGTAATTCATAATTTCATAGAAAGGAAGAAAGTTCATATTGTTTGTATTATATTTCCACTAATGATTAAACATCAACAACCGGAAATTACAATTTTAGTTCAGTTTAACAGACATGAACCATGGGACAACATTGTTCACATTTTGTGTCTGCATTGAGACCAAGCGAATTAATCTCCAGCGCTTCTCGAACTTTAAAATAATAATCTTGGATATTGGAGAACATTGTCCCCAGTTCTCATAGGTTTTAAAAAATAACTGCATTATACAATGTGCCACCCATTTTAGCTTTATATTTTAATTTTATACGTTCTGACCAAGTGTGTACCAAGCTAATCAAACAGTCAGAAAGAGATGCATTGTCAGAGGATCGTATAAAATATTGTTTTTAATATCCTGCACAAGTGGAAGAATTTTATCATATATTCTTAAAAAGCTAGTTCACAGAACGTTCTCCAAACACCATGTCACCCATTCTAATTGTACAGCATTTTAATCCTTTGCGGTCGTATTAAGTTTATATTGTACATAGGTGTCATGCTGGTCGGAATTAATTTTCGTTGAACAGTAATACATAATATGCAAGATTATGAAGGAAAAACGAAATTTATTAATTCTTTTTTAAACTTTAGATATATGTAACACAATAATATGTTTTAATTTTATGCAAAAATTATATTTTATAGTTCTCCATCGTGTGGCTTTGGTGGCTGAGAGTAAACATACGACCGCAAAGGGTTAAAGAAACGCATAAACGAACAACACAACCAGAAAAGAATAAAGTACCAGAAGAACGTATAGAAGTACAAGAGAAACAATTTAAACATTTTTAACCCAAGATTGAATTTGTTCGAAGCTTGTGCAAAACTATTGCGAAACCACAGAATCGCAGGAAGTCGAAATTGAATTTTTCCCAACGGGGCAATCGCAACTCGATATAATGCCTGTAAGCACGTTGCGAGGATAAATCTATAGAGCGCACTGCTCGCCGTTCGGTCGGACTTATCTGGATGACCGTGAAAACGAGTGCAACCGATCATCCCGCGGCTTTCGATCTCGATCCGCCCTCGGCGGAAGGCTCTCGATCTACATCGCCATTTTTAGTCACGATCTGGGGATCTCTCTCTGCCCCGTCCCCTCGATAAGCGAACGCCAAGGCCATTTTAATAGCGGAGACATTTATCATGAGCAGACTTTGCCGAGTTTTATGCAAAACGCTTTTGTTGCCACGGTTCGTGAGCCTTGAGATTGAATTTTTGTGGTAATTGTTTCAATTGCTTAAGAATCCCACAAAAAGAAACGGAATCTCCTGCGGTCATTTTTTTAACAGCTTAAGAACGGCGCTAAAAGAATTAAGATTCTTTGTGGTAATTGTTTCTATCTCTTAAGAGTGATACATACTAAGAATAGTACAGAAAAGAATAATGCTGTATGTAAATTTTTCTAAACGTACACCATGCCCAAAAATCCATACTTAAAATCGAATCATGTTTCATTTCCACCCAACACGATATTATAATCAGCATACATAAACTGATGAACGCTGTACCAGCTATACACACAAGCCTTTCAGTGTATTCGACTCCGGAAAAAAGCCGATAAGAACAAGAAGCAAGCACTTACTACGTACAAGGTATCGCTTGCTGTTTGTCAGCGAGGAGTGCATTGATTAAGCTCATGAGAAAAACGTAATCGGACTCCCCTAGCAACAACTGTCGCCGATGGTAAGCCTAGAAATCGGTGCTTAGCGCATGGAGGGTGTCGAATGGCGAGACGAGGCGATAACAATCTCCGTGTGGACGATCTAGCCTCGTCACGATTCACGATGCGAGTCAATGCGCCGTTGTCTCGATCCTCGTGTCATCTTCTTGCAATTTCAACCTCCGTGCAAAATTCTCCGACTTCCTTCCTGTCCACCATGAACGAAATCTTTCACTCTTGTATGCACTGTCTCGTTCGACTTTGAAAATATTTCCTAGAGGATCTATTATCATAATGACCACAGTCATTAAATAATTATGAATACGATAGCCATCCAGCATTTTCCTTCTTCCTTGCTTTTAAATGGTCTTTGAGAGAAAGATCTCTGCTCCGTCTCTTTGGACTTTGATCTGGAGATTTTGCACAAGATTTTTTTCCCAATCGTGAAAAAATTTTCTAGCTGATATATTACTATCAGTGAATGGATGTCAATATCAGGATTTTTAAATTTTATAGGAAACCGAAAGACTTTTTTAACGATTCGGCTTATTAAATGTTAAAGCAAAATAAGTTGACATAGGCCCTTCTTCCATACATCCATTCAAGTAATGCTAAATATCAAATGCATGTGAAATTCATCTGACATTTTCCTTTCTCTTTGAATTTCGAGGAGTCTGATTTTGCGCGAGTTTTCCCACTGGCGAAAAAATGTTCTCGGGGAGATATTACGGTAGGTAATGGCCAGTGTCATTAGACGATTGCCATCTCGTCGTGGTATGCTGCGAAAGGAAACGACACGACTGGTCGTACAGGAAGATCTACGATTAAACTCTTGCGTGCGAGAAGGAAATGCGTGTTTTTGCGGCGATCAAGTGGGTCCGTGTAGAAAAGAACGGGTCCTGCGCGGTACATGATGGACGAGAACCATGCTGAACGCTGTTCCTTGGAAACGTTGCCTCGGTCGTTCCCGGGAAAAGCTTTCTAGGAGTCGCGACCGCCTCTGGAAAATCTTCCGAGCAACTCTTCTTCGATTTTCTCCGAGCGAAACCACGTTTCTGTCGGCACAATCGTTCTCTGTCTCCTCGGATGGTCCTCTTGACATAGAACAAAGTGGCGGAGATAAGTTGGACGTTGGATATCCGCTATGACGCCTCCCATCTTGGATTTTTATGTCGTTTTAGCCTTTGGTGCGAGGATCACGGATTCTTCCAGACGCATTTTTTAAAAAATCCTCAGCGTGAAGCGGAAGTCTGCAATTAAGTTCAACTATCAAAGAGAGGACACGCAATGAAGCAATGAAGAACGATGGCTCTAATAAGTTATTGAGAAATCCAGAAACTACCTGAACACTCAAAGCAAAAATTAGGAGTAATATTTTTAATTTATTGTTTAATGTAATCTAGCTTTTTGATAACAAATGTTGCGTTCTATATTTATTTTCTTTTGCTACTATTATTATGGGACAAATTAAATTCATCAACTGTTACTATTATTATGAGACAGAGAGAGTACAATCTACAGTGCACATTAAAAAGTTATTTCCTGTGATCGTTAATCACTGGATTGCGGATTTTACGCATTCATGACAAAAATGGGGAAAATTTTTATTTTGGTCAAAGATCTGCCGTCTATGAATCACAGATCACTCTAACCACTTCGCAACAGTGCTTCAATAAAAACGAATAATTACAGAAATTATACAATCGAATCAATCATTACACTCCGCCTGTACTTACACAAAGGAAGTAGAAAAACGATTTCCTCGTCTAAAAAAAGATTCACTTAGTCTTCATGTTTCCCAGCAGTTAATTAAGTCCCTCGTACATTATAAATTTCAATATTTTTCTAGTTTACAAGACAACTTCCCGCGTCGCGTGTATTGCGGTCCCATTATCTCCGATTTATCGATCTTTAAAAGAGTACCTATTCTACCTTTTAAGTGAGAGGAAACGCACTAATAGAGAAGTGATTGTTGAATACAGCGGACGTCGTAGAAGTTAACATACCATTTGCATAGTTTTTGCGAAGACGTTCATGCAAGGGGAAGTCTGGCGTGTATTTCAAGATCGCTCGTCATCTTTCCCGATTCTCTTTTGCCTTTCCGTTCGGGACTGAAAAACGATTGCATCCTGCCAGCCTTGAACATCCTGTCTAACATTTCTTCGGACACGGTGCCCATAAACAATGTAAACATGACGCTGGCGCTGTTCACGAGCAAACAAACCCACAGCGATTCCAGAAAATCGCGGAAAGAGCAAACAAAGCTTCTCCGCGTTCAATCAGCGTTAAAATTTAATTATGCATTAGTTTCCTGCTGTGTGCTGTCATATTCGTGTTTATCTGTCTTTACAATAGGTAAAACGGCCGATAGTAGAGTTCTAGTGCAAATTGAATTAAATATTAGACCTACCAGACTTTTTATTTCGCAACTATTTTTTATTCTTCACTGATAAAAGTGGACGCTCTCCGAGTCATACTATTAGAATTATGAAGATAAATGAGAAACCATCTACAGGAGGTGATTAAATTATTTATTCGAGCCTTCCGAATTTTTGCTATTTTTATACATTTTATGAAGCATTACACTGCATATGTATACATATATGTTTCATCACATGGGTAATGAATATATTTTTTTGTGCTGTGGCTTTAATAATTTAATCAGCCAGTGTATTTATTCCGACACCAATTATAATAAAAATCGCGAAGCAAACGGAATTAATCTGGCTGATTGTTTGGTAGTCCCAGCGTTAAAAGCGAATCATAACACGCGAGTATAAACCGGCACAATTTTTCGACGTACACTCACAGTCCAACAAAGGATCGTACCATCGATTCGATAAATTCTATCGCAACTCTCGGGCGCCGTTATCAGCCTTGGTAACAACACGATTCATCGGGAGATAAGGTGGCATTTATTCCGGCGGCTGTCCGCGTGTGTCGCCAGCAAGATTACCGAAACCGTGGCGCAGCTATCGTTCCGGCGAATGTAGCGTAAATACTAAATACAGTGAAACGGTCCCGGATCGGATTGGATCAGTCGCAAAAAGGCGTAATCGATGGCGGTACCGTTTCCTGTCACTCTGATTCGATTCCGGAATGCATACAAGTCCGGAGAGATGGACACGCGTAACACAAGGCGCGCAGAATGGATCTCGACGGCGATGGCGTGTGGATCGAATGGATCTCCCGTTCTCCGTCGAAAACCTTCAATTCGAGCCCGCGGTTTCGCCCGAAATTGCACCTCGGTAAAGGCCGAGAAAAAGCGACATTGGACACGGCCCAACATCGCTCTCCAGTCTGAAAAACTCGAAACGGCATAACAGCGTTACGGAACGAACGGACCAACAATAATTTGCTCGAATATTCGCGTCTCGTTGATATATGGATGCGGTTTTTGCTTGCCCGTTCGTCCTCTTCACGTGTCTCGAAACTTCCTCTTCGTCTCTGGACTCTTCCTGAAACCCTTGAATGCTAAGAGAGCATCCTTAACTCTCTAAGAATTTTTTTAGTTCAAACAATCTACCAAGTAATTCACTTAATCCTAGACGCAAAGCAGAAATTTAGTTGAACACTTTTTAATTCTCTAACACGATAGTACCAAGGGTTGAAATAAGTAAATGCTAATGAAATTGTACAGGATGTAAGGAATTATATGTCGCTGCTACCATAGGATGATTCTACACCCTCCATTTGGTTGAAATTGAACTAAGGAAGATGCCTTGAAAAATTGATCTTGACCTTGAATTTTAAGGTCTAACGTCAACAACTTTTTTTTAATTGCATCATATTTTACTCGTCGCGATTGATTTCAACCAAATCGAGGGTGTAGAATCATCCTATGGTAGCCGCGACATATAATATAATTTCTTTACACCCTGTACAAGTACATCATAATATAAATTCATTTTTACATGTCTCAAGAATAGTTTCACTACAAAACTGAATTCTGGACTTAAACAGCATTTTTCTCCTCGTTAATTATGAATAGACTGTATGCAAAATAAAAATTTTCCACCTGAATTGCAACAAACCGGAGTGAAATAGAACGTTATTTTCATTTGTAATATCTTTAATAGGCTGAAAATAATACAACAATATTTATAATTGTTCTAATGTCCTCACTGTTCTCAGTTACACCCATTTATGGTTGTCATAAATGCATAAAATCTGCAGTCTAATTATGAAGCATTAAAAATCCATTCACTCTGGAGATAAAATCCAGTTGCACTCCAATTGCACTGCAGTTCCAGACTGAGCGGCAAATTCGCGCAAACGGCCGCCATCTATTACGAATCTTATCGTCGGTAGCGTTCTTGTCTCATAAAACGGAATTGGTTCGAATGTGAACGTTCGACGAAAATGTCGAAAGCTTGCCATCAGAAAGGAAACATTCGACAGCGTCGTAAACCCGGTTAAGGATCAGTTAGCGTACCTCATCCCGTTTGTGCGCAATAAGCAAACCGTTAAGCACTGTGCGGAAAAAGAAAGCTGCTGCCTGGTAAGGCTGTACTCGGTCTGCTGCCACCGTTGCGATTACGGTTGGTGCAATTCTTTGAAGCCGTGGACCAGATCAAAGTACCTCTCTGTGCGTCTCCGCGAGCGAGACATCTGTTCCCAAGCGTCTCTCCGCGGAGTGTGGTTGTCGCCCGAGAAATTTATTTTTTTCGAGCGAGCGTTGAATCGCTGCCAACAGCATTAATGAATCTTAACTGTCTGTCAGCTGTCGGCGGGATTACCGAACGGCGATAAAACCGCTCGAATCTCCATGGGAATAAACGTGCTCCCGATCCCTTTGAGGTCAGAAGATGTATGACAGCGAGATGGGATGTACGGTTGACGGCCAGTTCAGATTTGCCCCTGGGGTGACTGAGAAGAGGATCGACGACGTAGTGATGGAATACAGATATGTATCTTGTTCTATTTTTGCAGGGTATGGCTTAAGTGGGCGTGGCGTCTCTGCTCTTGATTTTTGAGAAGCTACAGAAATGATTCAGAATGCAAATTGTGCATCATATCTGCTCTGGATCATGTAAGTTTGATTTTGTTACGGACAAAAGTCTAGTTACAGTAAATTCTCTATAGACGCAACAAGGCCGTACACGATAAACGCAACAAAAATATCCGCTCCACTGTAGTAATCTGATCTCGGCTCGGGTATATGAACCACTACTAATGCGACGCGGAGAGTCGCAGTCGTCGGCACAGTTCAAAGGCCCGTACATCCTCACAATGTAATACCAGTATAAAATCTTTTTTATTATTACTTATTTTTTTATGAAACTTTCACCAATATATTTGTGGCATTTTTCTGATTAAAATAAGACCAAACTCGATATAATTTCAACTGTATTTAGTGGTTTAATTGACGATGAACGTTTCGGGCGCAAGGAAGGACAGCGGATGGGAAAGAAAGAGACGCGGAGAGTCGCACTCGCTTCGGCCTCGCGCGGTCTCTATTTACATGCGCTGTCCTTCTCTACCTTTGGAGATAACAAAAATAGCTACCCTTTACGGTAGATGCGACCAAACTCCCCGAGGCTGCCGCATGTATAGAGAATTTACTGTACCTCGTTCTTCCTGTGTACAAGGCCCAGGGTAGGCGTGGTTTCATTGCTCCTAGTTTTCAAGGTCTACAGGAGTGTTTCAGAATGCAAATTGTACACATACTTGTTCTTGACCTTGTACATTTGATTATGTTGGAGACACGAGACTAATTATTTCGTTCTTCCTGAGTAGAAGATCCTGAGTGGGCGTGGCTTCAATACTCTCGATTTTGAAGGAGCAATAGTAGTTCCTCACAGGGCAACCTCTGTCCTGGGAATGATTTGGATGTTGCAAAAATTAATTTTGTTGGAGATAGAAAATTGCCCTCTGATCTTGAATGGGCGTGGCTTCATTCCTCTTAATTCATAAAGAGCCAAAGCCGTTCCCCAAAGAGCGAATTGTCCACATATCTCCTTCAAATCTTGCAAGTTTAATTTTATTGGATATAGATCTAGCTAATTATCTTTTGTACAACGTTCTGAGTGGGCGTGGTTTAACTGGACTCAATTGCAGCATGTCCAAAGCAGAGCTCTATATAACAATCTGTACCAATATTTAATCTACGAGCTTCCCATTCGAGCTTCCCTCGAATCGAGCCATTTTTGACCGGGAACATCCAAATGGTCATTCAAGTACTCAATTTGTGGCAATTAAACTAACTGAATAGCTGTTTCATTCAGCATATCGGAAAGACTAATGTATCTACACGAGATGATATCAAAAGTAAATTTTTAAAAATTACTAATTAGAGCTATGAGCGGTCCTGAGCATTGCCAATTATATAGCTACAAAAATAGTCCTATAATAATACTAAAAATAATACTATCGCCAGGTTACACCGTCACCGTTCAGAACTCCGTTCGTCGAAAGCTACCGTGCAACCCTCGCACCGAGGAGAAAGAGAAAAATATGCACTGCCCCGAAGAGAAGGGATAATGATGACGAAGGCGGGGAGTTATATTCTTTTCCAGCGGCTTAACACCCAACGTCGTATCGCGTATTTAAAATGCAAATCCCCGCGCCAATAAATCTTTCGCTCGCGATTTGAGCCGTTTGATAGGCTGCCTCCTCGCCTTTGTTTTTGCACGATCCACCCTCGAAACGTTTATTATTTACCTGGGGGCGGTGAAGCATTTCTCGCACACAAAGAATCACGTTCCAAAGTGATTTTTTGGCCGAACTTTAAGAAAGTTAAACCAAGAACAATTTCAATTACTTTTATACTTATAAATTAAATATAAATTTCGTTATATACGAAACGTTATATATTATAATAATTTCGTTAAATACGAAAGTTTCAAATTTATCTACACAATTTTGGTTGCTCGAGCAATCGGTTAAAAACATGAATCTACGCTCAATCAACAAATACATTACTTTTATAATCTCGTACACTTTTAGCCCTATTTTGAGTAATTGTGCTTATGCGAGTTAAAAGCTAGTTCAAATTCGTACGAACAGAAAACAGTGCCTTGCACATCACCGTACAAACAAAAGAACGGTCCCGTCTGCGAATGCATTCGTCCTCGGCGACCTTTCCGCAAGGGCATGCACTGGTGACGTCACCGTGGTTGCACACTACTCGTGCAGAAAACGCAAACAGATCGAGAGAGAGAGAGGCAAGTGTGTGTCGCGGCGATATTTTGTGCTCTGTGCAGAATCGGTCGCGTGAAATCTGGCCGCGAGAGTGGTGGCGGTACAGGCGGTACAACGGGGACAGACAAGTTGCGAGTTGCTTGTAGCCTTTACGACGTGTAAATCACAAATGTGAGACGCAAAGGATCCCCCCATCGCGGCCGAGCTATTAAAGTGTCCCCGAAGGTTTTACGACGGCCGGGGAATTCTCTGGGGACCTCGGTACATTGAATCGAACGAGCCACGGCTCTTTAATTTTCGGAGCCAGTTTACGTCCGCGAATTTCCACCTTCCAATTCGAAATCTCTCCTGGAATCATATATAGACGCGATAACACTGTCCTGAAACAGTGATAATACTCAGTACAGGATACGACCATCGGAATCCTCACGAAAGTATCCGATTAAAGTATCCATTAAAATGCGTTTGCCCCTTTTTTATTTGACTAACCCACCGAGGAATATCTCAAAATTTATTACAGGAAGTGGGATTATCAGGTGCGATGTGGTCTCATGCATTATTGTTCGCTTTCTAAAAATTAAAACTAGCTGAGGAAAATATCAGAGGTTCTAAATCATCAAGAGATTATTATATCATCTGTAATATTATACAGAGTGTCTCAGCTGAAGTAGGCCACCTGAATATCTCCTTTTTTTTCAACAGTCATTTAGTGCGTTTTATCAAATAAAATTAATTTATATGCTGAAAATGTCCTTTCAATATCACAAGATGTGATGTCCTGTGATGTCATCACTTTGAGCACTTATAACATAAACAGTAAGTTCAAATGTAATCCTAATATTATCCTACAATTTTATCAAATTTTTTGATACTCAAGGTCACTTGAAGGTAATGACTTAAGCATATTCAAATGTATTTTTTCAGCCGCTACAAGATGGAATAAAGAGAAAAGTTTTCCCGATAAAAAATAACGATGACCTTGAAAAAACTATGAAAAAATAACCGGACAAAAAAATTGTTCTTCTATGATATTCCTCCTTCGATGCCATTTAAATTATGCCATAAATAATTTTTGTTCCATTAAAAATAAAGGAGATATTTAGGTGGCCTCTAAGTAAAGTAAAGTTTAGGTGGCCCTTTGGTTAACAGCTACTTTGTGTGGTTGTTAATCACTAGACTGCGGATCTATATGTAAAACAAACATTTTGTGCATCTATTTCAATCGGATTTCATTTTACCGAACTTTGGAGGATTTCTTTCGTGCATCGAATCGAACGAGTCGATATTCTTCCCACCTTCGTGTCCGAAATCTTTTCTGGAATCGCATCGAGGCGATAACACCTTCGGGAGACATTGATAATACTTGGTACAGGAACGTTCAACGATCGGAATCTCAGCGAAAGTGTCGGATAAATCGCCGTTAAACAAAGGCCGATAGGATATCGGGACATCTAAATGCAACGGGCATAAAAACCGATAAGAATATCCGAAGAGTTTACAACGCGGATCTCTTACAGCATCCTTGCTCTTTGATCTCTAAGGACTGGTCTAGCGAAAACCAGTCGGTTCACGTCAGTTTACATAGAAGACGGAAAGCTTATAATTCGAGATTGATGCTAAAGTAACGGTTCGCTTAGCTTGATGACAGTTGTAAATGCTAATGCTGGGGCCTGTTTTATCTTTGAGGTTGAGGAAAACGATTTCGATGGTGTTAGGAGAAAAAGAGGATCCAGTAGGGGATGGCGGAAGTTTGAGTCGGATTGATCACTAACCTCAACTCGACTCAACTGGTCTCAACTGGACTCTATTGAACTCAACTCAATTGAGCTCGCTGCAAATTCCATGATTGAGGCTGTAGATGGACGAAGATTCTACGATTTTAATCTCTGACGACTGATCTAGAAAAAAATCAGTGGGTTTACGTCGGTTTACTCCAACGACGAAAAAGTTTATAATTCTAGATCCTAATACCAGGACCAGTTTAAAAGCTGTGTCCCCGGGGATGGGGAAAATAATTTGGTGTTAAGAGAAAAAGAGGATCCTGTAGGGGACGGGGGAAAGTTCGAGTCGGATTGGCCGAACGGTCGCTGCAATTTCGATGGGCGAGGCTGTAGATGGAGGAAGATTCGACGATTTTAATCTGTTCTGATGTATACCTCTTGTAAGCCTCCGGTCCTCTTGATGCGTTCACCTTTTCTTCTCCTTCTTTTTTTCTGTTTCTCTTTCTTTTCTCTCTCTTTTTTCTCCGTCGCTCTCGATTCGTTTCTCTCCCTTCTTCTTCTTCCTGTTTCTCTTTCGTCTCGTTTCGCCGTGCTCGTTTTGCTCGTGCCTTCCTTCCGAATGCTATTACGTGCAACGGCTACCGCGGGGAACACAACTACCGATCGGGCTCCACCCAGGAGACGACGAATGGGGAGGAACTTACAATTAGGCAATTTACATCAACCCGTTCCCGATCGGGCCGGGCCACTAGAGATCAACCCTCCCCCCGGCCGCCGTATTAATTTCGCGAAACGCGTAAGGAAAAAATCGCCGACACGTCGCGAAATTGATTTATCTCGTGAAATTGGGTCCGTCCGGGCCCTAGGAAGTCGGAGGACTCGTTCAGCGAGGGCCCAATAACCGTTCGACAATGGTCTGTACTTCGGAATGAAAGTGGTCTGTATAAAGTTCCAGGAAAGATGATATTGTGTTCAAGGATTGCAGAAAGTCTGTACTCTGGATCGAGGGAAAGAGTCAGTAGAAATTTCCAAGAAAGGGGATATTGTGTTCAAGGATATTGAAGTTGCAGGGATTGGTGCAATAGTTGTTCGGGGAAGCAATTTAGTATTCTAAGTTGGAATATAATGGACAGACGTTTTAGGAGGGCAAAGTCAGCTTCGAATTTGCCTTTCAACACTAATGGACCCGCAGCATGCTAAGGACCTTCGCATGACCACAAAGACCTATAAGGAGAGGCCCTCTAAGAGACCTTATAAGTTCATCGAATTATCTTGCTGCAGTCTTGCAGGGAGTTCTAAAATGGACCCCTTGAAGACCATCCGAAGTAAAACTCTGATAGGATCTTGGACAGGACCAATCAAATTTTTGCGGTTACTTACAAAATACTTGGGAGGATCCGTATTGGGATCCTCGGGGACTTCAGAATGGTCCTTCATTGAATTAAGGAGAATCCTGGAAGGATACTCCGAAGGATCGTTGGATTTCTAGTAAAGATTCTCCAGTAGACCGATAAAATTCTCAGAAGGATCTACATTGGGGTCGTCAAAGTCTTTCATCAAATTAAAGAGAATCCTAGATAGTCCAGAGGACACCTAAAACTCTTGCAAAAACTCTTCAATGGACCCCGAAGAGTCACTTATGGAATCACACAGGATCTCTCAAGGATGATCAATCATTGCGATCATCATCATACTACATATCCTCCTGGTAAGTAATTATTAGACTGCAGATTTTATGCATTTATGACAAAAATGGGCACGTACAGAGGTCCTCTGGACATCCATCGGATGTCCGGGTGCTATTTGGACCGCTGTCTAGTAATTATCAATAATTAACCAAGAAAATTTAGAGTATGTACAAAATGTCATCAACTCAAGATTTCAATGCATTATTTTTCGGTAGGTACGTCAATTTTACTTCCCAAATCAATAATTTGAAATCTTTTGTGCTAGAGTTCAGAGTGGGCCAACCAACGACAGGAGATCGCGTTTGATGTATTAGAGCAAATTACAGTGTCGAAAATACAAAGCGGGACGACCCTGTCACCACCGTACCGGTCCGAAAGATCATTTTTACTCGAATCGGAGCCCGGGACCGTGTTCCTCGACCACAAAAGCGCGGACGGTGCAGGACCTTGACATCCGCCGATTGGCAAGTTGTCTCGGCGCTGCTCAGTGTCCGAACCTTAGAGGATGACGCTGAAGAGGTACACAGGCAGGTACATAGGCCTGCTGAAAAAGAACCGGTGCGCATTATGCTTCCCGACACACGTGCACACGTGCACGCTGAAAAGTCGAATGTGCTCGGCGTATGGTACTATGTCTTGGCTCCTCTGCACGTTACTACACTCTATACGGTATAGTAGGAGGCCAGCTAACCAAAGGGACCAGAAGAAGACGGGGAGAAAGGAGAGCGAGAAAGGAAGAAGAAAAGAGAAAGAAAGAGAGAGAAGGAGAGAGAAGGAGAAAGAGAGAGAGTGCCGGAGAGTGCGCGCGTGGTTTTGCCCCTTTTGCCAATTCTGCCTTTTTTTCCTGCTCTCTTCTTCCCTCTTCAGGCTCCTTTATCTCTTCTGCCACGGTCCAGGGACGTAGCGACCGAATATCGGGTCCAGGAGAGACGTTTACGATTGTTGCGGTTCATCGACTCCTGTCTTTCGCGTTCCGCAACAATGCGTCCACGCTCCTTCAACTCCGATGCTTTTTGCTTGTTCCCTCAGGACCGAGCTATGTAATTTTTCTCGGATTTCATATCAACGACTCTCTAACACTGGGTTAATTGGTCAACGCTTTTCCTGTTGACGTCATCGATGTCCGGTCACGGAAAGCTGTTCGTGGAGACTCTCTCAGCTGATCGATCGAGTTACTCGGAAGTCGCAGCGACCACTGCGGTTGAGGAAACAAAACGATACACGCGGTCAATCTGCTCCGTGTATGTAGAGCACGAACTTCTTCTGCAATTCAACACGTCTCCAAATCTACTATCACGGTGCTTGGTACTTTTCCATTTATCAACCAGAGACCTATCGATTGTACACTTGTTAGAACGTTCTAAACTTCCTAGGATTATCCTAATCCTGGATCAGACAGATTCTGGGATCTTTGAATCAAAGATTCTCCGGTTGATTCTCAGGTTGAAAATTCTAAAAATCCTGCGGTGATGATTCAAACGTTTCTATTTTGCAGTTTAACTGCAAGTTTCACCCTTTGAAGACAAATGTTGTGTTGGAATTCAACGATACCATAGCGTCTTAGGTATAAGGGTTTTGGTGTAGGGGACGGTTTTTCCCAAGGACAAAAGAGCCCGGGCGGGGGCATAAAGTCAAGAGCGTAGTCTGGTAGTCAGTCTGGTAGAAGGAGCTAGCCTGAGCAGATCGCAACTTCCTAAAGAGCATTCACTTAAATCATACTATTCATATAAGGTTAAAATACAGGATACGCGGAAACACTGTGTCGTTAATTAGAGAAACACCTTTATAATACTAATAAAGTATATATACGGTATAAAGTGTAGTTTGTATATTATCGTACCAAATTAAAGACATATCCAATATGTTGACATATCGACGTCATTGGAGCAACACATTTAATTTCTGAAGTTACAAACATTGAATCGTGTACATTTTCAAATCCATTCTGAAAAGGATTATATTTCAAGGAAATCAAGAATTCATACTGTCACGTAAAAGGATTACTTTCCCCGGACAACGAAACGTGAATATCTGTAGCCTCGGCCCGTTTAATGGAGATAGATGTAGGACGAGGAATTAGGGGACGACTAAATTCCCGGTTCCCTCGAAAACGATCGATCTAATCCTGGGCAGCCGCGTGTATGAGGCACGAAAGTCTCCACCTTACATCCCTGAGGTCCCCTCTTCGTTTGGCCGGTCTCCTCTTCGTGGTGCCCCTCTCGGTTCTCCTCTCGGGATCGGCTTTTTCGTCTTTTTCCAGCGGAGCTGTTCGGGTCGGTTTGCTCGCTTTGCGCGGCGTCACGGCTACTTTTGTTGCGCCTCTCTACCCTCCTTCTTTTTCCCTCGTTCCCTCCTTCCCTGTTCCACCCTCTATCCCTCTATCTTCGGCTGTTCTCGTCCTCTTCTCTCCCGTCGAACCTGATGCCGTTCAACGGTGCCCCACCATCGGATGAAAAGAAGAACAGAGAAAGAGAAGAAAGAAAGAAGAGGAGTCACAGAAAGGAAGAGAGAGAGAGAGAGTCGACGGAGAGGATAGCGGGGAGAAATAGAGGAAAAGAACCAAAAGGATCTCTGGAGAAGAGAGAAAGAAAGAAGAAGAACTACAGGAAGACAGTCGAGAGGATGGTGGAATAAAGAAAGAGAACCAAGAGGGCCCCTGAAGAAGAGAGAAGCCGAAGAAGAGTTAAAGAGAGAAAGAGAGTTTATGTAGAGAAGAGAGTGGAGGAATAAAGAAAGAACCACGAGTGCCTCTGTAGAAGAGAGAACGAGTGAATCTAAAGAAGAAGAGAGAAACCGAAGAAGAGTTAAAAAGAGAAAGAGTGAGAGTCGATGGAGAGGAGACGGTGGAGGAACAAAGAAAGAGAACCAGGGCCCCTTTCCCTTCTCCAGAGACTCTGTTCTCTTTCTTTTTTCCTCTACCCTCTCCTCTCCCTCAACTCTCACTCTTTCTCCTTCTTTCTCTATCTATCTTTAACTGTTCTCTCTATCCCCTGCCCACACCAGTTGCTCCTTTTGTTTCCACCGAGTAAGTGAGTCAGTGAGCAAGCGAGAGGAAGCAGACAACAAATATCGTGTTGAACGAGGATCGAGAGATGGAAAGAGCGACGATGATCGTGCACAGAGGGAAAGAGAGGCGAAGGATGCTCGCCGAGAGAGGAGAGACAGCGGAGCGTGTCTCGACATGCGAGATGCAGGATCGAATTCGACCCTCGGATCCGGATCCACAAAACTCTCGATCTCTTGGATCACTCGCGGACCCCTTGTCCCCCTATTCTCCCCCTTTTTTTAAAGAAATTTGACGTCCGGCCGCAAATTTTTGAAGTCTCTCCGGTGGAATCGACTTATTTGTGGGAACATGGTAACGTTGAAATCGAAAAACTTGTTTCGGCTGAAGACCTAGGTAGCTGAACATTTTTGGAGCGCGGAGGAAGCATCCCATCTATTATATCCCATCCAAGCAAATGGAACAATATTGAATTAAGATTATTGGACAAAGACAGAGCTTTCTGTTTGGTTTCCATTTCTTGTAATCGATGGAGAAGATTTTTATGATTTTGTGGTTAGGTCCCTTCTCAAAACATAGGATTTCCAAGCGAGTCCTCTCGAAACGCAGAACGCCGCAGTTCAACAGCGTTCAAGAGCTATTTACAACTCTTGTCGGAGTGTCTGCGCTCGCGGTACCATATAAATATTTAATGGGGCGATTTCAATGTCTATCAATCTTGTATAAGATAGAGGACCGTTTACGTGGACCGAATGCGTTCGCGTCTGGTCCACAAGGTTGCGCTATTTCAGCACGGTGTTCTCGCGATCTTCTTCTCTGCAGACACCATAAAGGAATCGAGATAAATCGTGATCGTTCCGCAAAGTTTCACGCGATAATAGTAGGCTTATAGAACAGAGATTGCAGAACGGAGGTGAGAGTGACTTTCACAAGGAAGTCCTGTTCGCTACAGTGTAGTGGTCCCATAAGACCAGATTCCTGCGGTCGCTGTCTTTTCTCGCGTTATCAGCGCGAGGCGTCATGTAAAGCGGCCCGATATAAGGAAGAACTTAATCGGCTCGCTCGATGTGCTGGCCATTGCTGTGCAAATAACTAACCGACATTCTAAAAGCTCTTGGGTACTTAACTCATTATTACCTACCTGCGATTATTTTATGGTTTACAACCCCTTCGGTGGACGCAACATCATCCACACCTTTTAACGTGTCGCTTGAATGTTGTAGTAATTCAAACTGCTTGTGAATTGTTACAAAGTACTTATTCGAACGTTTAAAATGAACGTCGTGTGAGACATACAAATACATTTTTACACTGCATGCAATAGTGAGATTGACATTCTTTCCACCCTTTTATACCCTTTATTTCGTAGCGAAAATTTTTCAATAATGTGCTCTCATTAAGTACCGTCTTGAAAATTGTTCAATGTGTTCAATACTATATTCACGTCAATTTTAACAAATTGTAGTTGCATCGAATCACATTTATTTTATATAATATAAAACTACAAATTAGACTACAAATCTTTATGCAAAATAAAAAATCGACTGTAACCACATTTGCCACAAATCCTCAATTTAATCATTGTAAAAATAATTGCCAATTCACCGAATCAAGAAGACTATCCTCAGGAGTGAACACGAACGTTGAAAACAATCACCCTATCGTCGATAGAAAATAATTACGATCCAAAACATCGAATCTACAAGCGTCTAATGGAAAGTAAATGGCTCGTGCAGCGCGTATTCGATGAAGCCGTAAAAGCATCGGATAGTCACGTAGATACGGTCGCGGATGCGAGAAAGAAAAGAGAGAGAACGAAAGAAAGGAAGGAGAATCCGATGGGGTAAAGGAGGAACAGCCCGGAGGAAGGTCGCTTATCGAACGCGTTGGTAACGTCGCGATTTCCACGAGCAAACACAATTCTTGCGAGACAGATGCAGCGTGCGGAGAGAACGCAATGCACTCGCGATGCACTCGTAATTCTGCGGTGACCATTAATGTCGCCGGCACCGGCCGTGAATGCGGTTCTTCTGCATACGCGCGCGTCTTTTCCGCGATTTTTACGCAACCCGGAGGACCGTTTGTCTCGTCCCCCTTACTGTTCGCCGCGCCGAGGTCTTCGAGGGGTTCTGCGGAGGATAATGCCGCGAGCGAGACGCGAAACACAATCTGTATCGATAAAACTAAATATTAAGTGGCACCGTCCGCTCGTTCAGGGACACGCGTTCTTCCTCCGTCGCGTGTGGGCAACGTTGCGGCTTTTATCCGTCACACGGCTGAAATGAGAGATAAGTGGCTCGATACGCGAATAATTTTCTGCCACCTTAGGGTGCAGTTCTGCTATGTGCAATTTTCATTCGCACCAGACGCTCATTGGTCGTCCCATTCGTTGCGATGCAATTTTTAATGCGTCCGAAACGCCTTTGCGACCACGCATTCTCCTAGAGCAGCCATGTCAAACACGCGGCCCGTCGACAAGTAGTCTGCGACCCGGCCAAAAACTTTGAAACTGTTGATGACAATTTACAAATAGAATTAATCGAAATACAGTATTATTCCGCATTAAGACGAAAATATATATGTAGATGTTGGTATTCCACATTTCTACAATTATTTATCTGTCGACCGATTTTCCCAATATAGCACACAGTGAGTCACGAAAGTATTCGAATGCTCTGAAATGAAAAGTTTCATGCTTAAAAAATATAAGTCATATTACGAATTATAAAATACTTTTATTCCTATAGTAACATATAAGTATCATGGTTATACATGTTAAGTTTAAAGTGTCTTTGATAACATAAACAATATTTATAAAACATTTCTTGGTAACATCTAAGGCTAAATGAACGCCACAAAAGTATTCGAACGATGAAACTTGTAATACAAAACAAATCTTGAATGTGACAAACTGTAAACATTGGCTTTCTCAGTTGGCATTATACACTCTCCGCGTTCAGTACTGCGAGTATTAATAAGATTGTAAAAGTTATATTAATAATGTACACAAAAAATCAGAAACAAGCATCACTGATAGGAAATTGATAATTAAATGGCATAATGAAGGCAAAAGCTGTGGTGAAATAGCTCAATTATTAGGGAGAAGTAAATCTACCGTTTATTACGTAGTAAAAAAGTTAAAAGACCACTGGAATCCTTCAGGATAAAGTCCGGTCTGGCCAAGAAATTAACGAAGAACAAAAATCATTGTCTAAGATGTTTTCTCCATCTGCAGTAATAATAATAATGTTTTTTATACTGGGGAATTTTTTCAGGAAACATAAAATGTTGTAACTAGACTGCAGATTTTTATGCAAAATTGTCTGCACTAACTTCAAGACACAAGAGCTGCGTAAAAAAGTGGCTGGGCTGTACTGTCTTATAAAAATGATAAGATTAAATGCGTCTTTTTAAAATCATTCTAGAACCATGTTCTATAGCATTTGCATTCTTGCGAGCTCGAGTCACACACGATGGCGGTTAGAATTGGTCAACCATCGAATCGGTCCGATATACTCGCAACATTGTCGACTGCCTTTCGAGCTCTTTTTGGATCGGCAAGGTTCAAGCAGGGACTCGCAACGGGAAAGATTCGAGTAATAATCGCAAATACGGGCTTGATCAAGCCTTCAGTTTGTGTTAGTCGTTTTTCGCCACTCGGCTCTCGATTCCACGTAAGTGGGCACGTATCGCGTGTAGATCAAAAACGCTCAGTACCCTCGCAACGTAAATTGCGTTGCCAATTTCGCTGTCAATTTATGCCCCGCCAGCCAGCAGTTTGTAGCCGGCACTGATTGGCTGCGTAAATAACGGCACAGGTGCAACGAGATTAATGACGTTTCGCCGATGAAAATCGTTGGAATACATATAGCGAAATGCAGTAGTGCATGGTTTAATTCAACTAGAATCCGCGAGATTAAATTTACACGAATCGGTCACAGTCTTTAGTGTCTTCCATTGAGTCTTATCAATCAGTTGTATGATTCAGTATCTTGGTAAAGCCATCTCAGTAGGCAAGGATAGTTTACCGAATTTATTTGTACTTAATAAATTGCTAAAAATCTCTGTACTCTCGCAAATCTCTGTATAAAAATCATGCACAACGAAAATGTATTAAGTCGAGGAACTGAATTTTATAGTTGAAATAACGTCGAGGCCAAATGGTTAAACACAGGGACAATGTCGGAATTGTTTTGGCTTGTGGTATAGTCATTTCAACGGTGCCTTAGATAGGATAGTCGAGTGCAAATGGTTAAGAGCCAACCGATTTTAATCGTGCGCTATCGGGATTTCTCGGTTGGCTGTACCAAAGGAAATTGCATCGCCTAGTTCCGCGGCTATCACGCGTGGTCATCTTCGCACGCACAGTCTTGCTACACGCCCCGCTAAAAACACGAGCCTGTCCTAAGAAGTGGTTATCTGTAGTCAGCATTGTGCGGATGGCAACGATCTATCCTGCCACGACCTATGCTACGCTCGCACCGTTCGAACGCAGCCGCACAGCAACCGCAGATTTCTCTTTCTTGCGCACTGTTTGTTGCTAACTGGATTTTAAACTCGTCCGAGAGAGTTGCACGCCGCTCCGAGGAACATTGGAACTTAATTATCGACAGCAATTAGCTGAATTACTTGTTAATGCTCCGGCTACCGGAAGCCTAGTGCGTGATCTGGCCACTGGTTACTTGGGGCCTGTATACAGGGTGTCTCAAAATTCCTTCAATATCCGGAAATGGGAGGTTCCTGAGATCATTTGAAGCGACACTTTCCTTTGAGCCTGTTCCTCTGCTGACGCAATAAATTAAGTGGTCAGTATTTATTTCTGCGGTTGTCTCGATACCCTTGCAACGTCTCAGATTTTCATGAACTTCTGTTGATCCAATTTGTTCATAGAAAAATTTATTTTTAAGGCTAGGTGAAAGATTGTGTTGTTCGCATACGATCGAGTAACCTAGTAGTTAAAGTGTTTGAGACCTCGCCAGACCCACCACGAGGAAATTTCACCCGAAAAATCGAATTACCCGTTTCTAAGAAGCGATTAATCTTGAAAAATTGAAACTCGAAGATGATCTGACATTTTCAAGCCGCTTGGTATCCAGCCATTACTCTCGAGATCTAAGGTGTGTGTTCTCCTGACAAAATTATCGCAGTGACTCGTCAACATTGTAGCCAGCCGAGGAAGTATTAAGTGCACCCTACTCCGTGAGTCGAGTACCCACCAATTGGCGAAGTTGATTGGCCGGTTCATAATGCAGAGTGCAACAATGTTGACTGCGCGTTGGGATCATTTTTCTAAAGGGACGTGTCTTGCATCCGAAAATCTCTTGTATGCCAACGATCATCGATCTGTACGAATTAAAAATTGCAAGACATCCTGACGTCGCACAAATACATCGACTTGAAGCCAGTTGAAAATTCGACGGACGGCTGTGAACGAATAATTTCCGGTAAAAGGAAAAATCTCGAGAGACAAATTAGTCATCGCGCGCCGGGGGAACCCGGCGATGCAGATGCATCCACTGCAGGTCGGTTTTTGCCGTTTGTTGCGTATCGTTTCGGACAAACTGCAGCATGCGAGCGTGACGCAGCGGGGTCAACACTCAATCGGTACAACGGGAGCCGAGCGTGCACGAGGAACGATCAGAGAAAGAGAGAGAAAGAGCGAGAGAGAGAGAGAGAGAAAGAGCGGAGAAAGAAGAGGAGAGGAGATACAAGAGTGCTACTGGTACTCCGTGGGTGCCGGAGGGAGAGGAACGCGAGAAGATGGAGAAGGACGAAAGCAAAGTGGGCTGGAGTATTTCTACGACGCAAGGGGAAAATTGATGGCACGGTCGCGGTCGGTTCTGTTGCTTTTATGAGGCAAAAGCTACCCCGGCGGCCCTCCGGATCCTTTCTCTCTGTCTCTCGCGACTTTTTAATTCTTTTATGAAACAACGATGAAAGTTACGATCGCAATTTTTGAAGAGGGAACCCGCTCATCCGCGTATCTCCGGAAACAGGCGGACGCCTGTGCCGAATCGCGTGAGCGGCCACGAATCACGGGCGAAGTGTTACAATGCGACGTGCAATTTGTAACTGGGCTCGGAGCAGGGCCACAAAGAGTCGTTAATGTGATAGCGAGGTCCGCATTCACCGCGTCACGATCCACGGATCCATGGTCGGTCGATCGGACGCTGCCGCGATCTATGGACACCTAGGACCTCGATCAGCCCAGTGAAAGCGATTAAATGCGTGATCCATGTATTGCTACAAGGTCTTAAACCACTGGAATCGATTATGTATTCGCATACTATGAATTTGGAAGAAATTTTTACACAATTTTGTGGAGTCTGGACTAGGCAAATCGATCTTACACTGCTGTGGAACAGATTCCGAATTGATCTACTGCGATTTATAGATGCAATAGCGTATTTTCTATTCGCTATGAATTTTTAGGACATGTGAATGTTGAACTACTCTGAAACAGATTTATAAACGATCTATGTATTATCATTTACAGATAAAATGGTGCATCTTGTCTCGTCCCTACGAATTTGGAGGAAATTTTTAGTCATATTTTGGATGACGTTTGTGGTGCGCGATGAGCCGAGGGTCGGTTTGAGACACCGGTCATTTCGCGTCCTCTCTCGCGCGCTCCGTTGAGCTTCGGCGATGTCTTATCAGGTCGTATCTTGTATAAACACGTTCCACCTGGTCTCAGACCATCACAACCCGCGCCATTTTCTACTGTCGCTGCCCACGTTGTTTCGTAACTTTCCACGAGACCACTTTATCATGTGCTTCTCAGCCCCCTCCGCCTCTCGCGCGCGCTCTCTCTCTCTCTCTCCCTCTCTCCTTGTACCTCGTGTTGTTCCCGAGCATCGATAGCCGTAGAATCGCGTGATTGATTGTTCGCGCGTCCCTCCGAGCGGAATATACCGGCCTAATGGCGTTAATGATTTACTGATCGATGCACCGCGCGCCCAACAAGGAAAACTTGAGTCACGATTAATCAGCCGGGTCGATTCTGAGCGTCTGTCTTGCAAAACTGGAATTTTTACTCGCGATTATAGCTTGCGGGTACAAAGGTCGAATGAAGTTTTTATGGGAAAAAGGACGGAAAGAAGATTAACGGGGGAGTTATGGCGGATGGTGATGAGCGGGGCCTTTGAGGATGATTTCTTGCGTTGATCTTGCGCGGGGAACTCTTTTTAGTACCGGAATATAGTGGAGCGGCGAGGTGAACGTAGCGTTGAGGAGAGCGGTGCGGTGATTTTTGTTTCTATGTGCACCGCTTTCTCTCGCCACCGCTCCACTATACACAGTCGC